>BMAU01003974.1:0-21838 GCA_019973935.1 Trichonephila clavipes | reverse complement strand
ACAGTAAGAATAAATTTAGATTTAGAATAAGAATCAATAATGTGTTTATACTTTCAGAACTGTATATTAAAGAATAACGATTTTAAAACTGAATCCGATTTAGAATGCAATCATGTGAATTCGATAAAGAATGTATTTCGACTTATTAGAAATATTGTTAAAGCAGATCGTTATACCAAAATTTCTCAGCAATTTATAAAAATATTAAAGTTCTTCCCTTTAAAATCTATATTCTCAAACTGGCTATTTCATTTTTCAATAATCTTCCAAACATTGACAACGTCAATGTTCAAAATCTTAATAACTACATTCGAGAGACAGATATTAAAAGACCTAGGAGAATTCTCCTAGCTTCATATACCCCCCTAACATTTGATTTAGTCACTCTCCGTGTGGCGAGTGATAATAATAATTTCTATTTTTTTATTCTTTTCTTTCTTTAAAATTTTAACTCCCCCATTGTCTAGCTTTCTAGACCCTTCCCATTGCCAAGTTCCAATGTTTCAGTGCAACCAATAGAGTGATTACTCCCCAAGACCCATCAGCCAATGGCGTTCATTCCTTCTAACAACCAAAATGAAATTTGTTCCAACTTAGAAAACCGCCGAAACCGCTCCTGTAACTACGCCTTCTTGTCACATCCTCTGAACCAATCAGGTGACTCTTATCCATTAAGCCCCAACCACATCAGGCCACATCTAAAATTTTCGATATGGGATAGAGGAACGCTTCGCGTTCCATTTCTCAGCGACGACCAGCGATTGATGGGGGAGGGAAAGACAAACGAGAGCATGTTTGGGGAGGAAGAGAAAAAAAGAAGTAGGCGGTTCTCTTTCTACTCGATCTTCTAGGACTAAAAATAATTATGGGGCAAGCACTCTCTGGACAATAGATATGAGTAGTTAGACCGAGAACTGAAAGTAATTCAACACAATGGCTAGGCGGCCCTGAATATATTTCATCATGGGACTTTAGTTTTCTTCTTCCTATCCAAATGAAATGATGGAGGCATTGTGTGTGATGTTATAATTTTAGTTTAGATAATATTTAAAATAAAAGGTATTTTTAATGCTTAGCTGTGTGACTAAATTCACTACCCTGTCACGACATTGCAATATATATTTTTAGATTTAATATTTTCTACAAATATCACTCTTAAGCGAAATTCTCTAATTGTTGTTATTTAGAAACTTTGAAGAGAAAAATATAATCTAAGTCATTATAAGGATAAAATGATATTAGATTTTTCGCTCAGTGAAAAATAAACTGCGTAATTGTAAGGCTTCCTATAAAATCCTACTGCTGCCTTAGTTCTTTCAGTAATTTGAGAATTAATATCCTACATGGTATAGATATTTTATTAAAGTCTAATTAAGGGGTCACAGGAGTGTTAAATTTCTCTGGAGGTGGGAAAATATAAACAATTTTTAAACAGGTATAATTTCTTTAAATTTAAGTTAAATAATTCGAATATTTTAAACTTTACTTATAAGGGAATGGGGCTTCAGAAAAGTATAAAATGTTTAAAATATAATCATAATTTAAAAAATTATAAGCATATGAAAATAAGAAACTTTTCTATAAGAAATATTTATTAAGTTTTACGTCGTGCATGCTATTTTATAAAAGAGTACGTTTAATTACTAGCTATAAGTTGAATATTTATAAAGACAAATGTATTCTTCATACTTTGTAGCTACTTTTATATAAATAGAATAATAACTTACTTATTTTAATAAATAAAAAATATACATTTTTAAAAAATATTTAAAAAACTACAATATTTTACAAATATTTTGAAATACAAAAGATATATAATACTAAAATTAGGTAGGGCTTAAAGAGTATAATGCATTGTATATTTCTATAAAGTTTTATACATCAGAGGCTAATATTTTAGAAAATAGCGTGCGCAAAGAAAAAAATACTTAATATTTATTACAGAATTTTCATATGCTTATGACTTTTAAAATTATTATTATATTTTAAACATTTTATACTTTTCTGAAGCCACATTCTGTTTTAAATAATACGTAAAAGTTTCGAATAATTTAATTTAAATTTAAAAGAATTATACGCGTTTGAAAATCGTTTATAATTTCACACCTCTAGAGAAATTTAACACCCCTGAGACCTCTTAATGCTTCGAGATGAGTTTCCTTCCAAAGAGGAGGAACAAAAGACAAGCTGTTGATTAAAATCTATGTAATGCTGAATAATAAAATTATAACAGATTACTAATTTACCGCTGTTAGTTCCTTGAATAAATTTTTCATTTTTGATAAATATACATTTTTAATTTTTCATTTACTTAATTATTCATTTGAGTGTATTTATTTCTTTTTGTCTTTATAATGAGTATCGAGAAATCTGCCTGAATTATTAATAATAAGTTCGCATTATGACATTTTTGTGAAGTTTTTGTTTTGAGTAAAATTTAGCTCATTATAATTGGCTTTGTATTACATTAATTTTTTTGATAAATCTGGATGCATTTAATGATAAAAATGCATTTCTAAGCCTCTTCATTTAATTATCTGAATATCTTTACCGTAGAAGCAAATGGGCCAAGATGTTATGTTTGTTTTATGTTTAATAATAAAGTCTTTACTGTAGATTTTTGGTATTTCTAAGAATCTTACGAACATTTCTTGAGATTCAAGTTGTAACACAATATCCAGGCTTCTGTAGTCATTAGGAATGTAGTTTATCATTATTTTATTAATCTTTACGTTTATTTGGAGCATGTATCCAATGAAAACTATAATTTTTAATAGAACATTTTCAGTTTTTAGGAAAATTTGCTAATTTTATTATATAAAATTTACTAATTTTATTATAGAAAATGTACTAATTTTATTATATAAAATGTACTAATTTTATTATAGAAAATTTACTAATTTTATTATAGAAAATATACTAATTTATTATAGAAAATTTACTAATTTTATTATAGAAAATTTACTAACTTTATTATGGAAATTTTTTAAAAAAATATTGTTTTTTTTTTCTTTTTTTTAAATTAAATGTTTGATGAACACCAGTAAAATACACTGGCCTCAAAAAGTTAAGGTACAACCGGGTTTTTGTGTCTAATTTGCAAATGAATGAATGTAGAAACAAAAAATTTGGAGGATATGTGCCTTAAATAGTTTTTTATTGAATGCGTCATAGAAATTTGTATAAGTGTATTGCAAAAACGATTTATAACAAAAAAAGCAATCTCTGCGGAAAAGTAGTCCATTCTTGGAGAAAACAGCACATCACAGTGTTATGTGGTAAAATGGCATAAAAACAATACAAAAATGGGTTCTAATAAGGAATGTGTCCACCCCTAACTTGAATGCATTGGCGGCATCGATTTCCCCATGCTGTTTATTAAATTGTCGGACACCGGAATAGGAAGCGAAGACCAGACAGAGTAAGCCTTGTTTCAGCTCATGTAACGACCTTGAGGAGGATTTAAAGCAGCAACCTCTCTGCCAAGATAGTCCCAAAAGATGTTCTATCGGATTCAGGTCTGGAGATCGAGCTGGCCATTCCATTCGTTCCAAACCGTGATCCTCCAGATACTCCTCAACAATCCGAGCTCGGTGAGGTCGCATTATCATCCATCAGAATGAAGTCGTTACCAATAGCAGCAGCATATGGGCGGACATATGGATCAAGGATCTCATCCCGATATCTAAGACCAGTTTACGGTTCCTCCATGGAACATATGCAGGTCAGTGTGGCCACCGAGCGAGATCCCTGCCCAAACCAGGATTCCACCACCTCTATAACTGTGTCTTTCAACAGTGTTGGATTGATGGTATCTAGTGCACTGTTCCCTCCAGATCAGTAGACGCCCTGAATCACTCTCCATTGTAAATCTGGACTCGTCTGTGAACAGCACAGAAGCCCATTGTTGCTGCGTCCAAGAAACATGTTCTCTTGCCCAGCATAAGCGGTTCCTTCGCTGTCGTCCGTTGAGGGGAACGCACACAACTGGTCTTCTTGCATACAGACCTGCATTGTAAAGACGATTTCGCACCGTAGTAGCGGAGATTCTTCTTCCTGATGCTTGAAAGTGGTATGCAACGAGCTGCGGCACAGTAGTGGTTCTTCTCCTTCGTGCCGAAAGAGCTAGAAAACGGTCTTCTGCAGGTGTTGTAGCTCGTGGTCGGCCTGGAACAGGTCTTCTGGACACAGAATCTTCGGATTGGTATTGATCCCAAAGTCGCTGAACAACACTACGAGACACATTGAGACGTCTAGCAACATCAGCCTGCGACAATCCCATTTCCATCCATCCAACTGCCCGCCACCTTAACGAATTGGGTAAGCGACGTCTCTGAGACATTTTCTAAACTCTATTGACTATTGTCACCGAAACTGCCAACAACTGTTGAAAATCAACACAACTTACACACAAAAGTACGAAAGCTTGATATTTGCATATTTTTCTCTCACTTATAAATATACGTTCTTTTCTATAAAATAAAAGTGGTAGCAATCGTTTTTGCATTAATGTTTTTAAAGTTCGTTATTATCATTCATGTAAACTATGCATTTTATTGTTACTGCCATTTTTTTTATGGTGAGCTTCGAAAAACATGTTGTACCTTAACTTTTTGAGGCCAGTGTAAATACATGTGAAACAATTTCGCTATTTTTAAATATTTGAGAGAATTAGCTAATATTACCATAATTATAAAAAAAATCATAACAGTTTAATTGTTGAATTCCCTCAAGCTATAGAATGGTGTTATTTAGATTATTAGATAATTTAGAAAATTTATTGAAATATATATATATATATATATATATATATATATTAAATATGCCCCTTTTTTCCACTTCCCATGTTTGTAAGCAAATTTTAAAACTCTTGAGTTGACTTTATTTCTTTCTTTACAAGTACTATCAGCATAAATCCCTTAATAATTCAAGCGTTGATATGTACTGAATAATTTGAATTTTGAGAAAAGATATATTTGTTTTACCTGTCTATAGTTTTCTTTACAAAACCTGTAAATATTAATCCCAATGGCAGATCGAGACTCAGATGAGTTGAATGAAATTATTGTGCTATTTATACATTAACAAGGAGAGGGCATGCCTGAAGAAATTTATTTGGGGTCGAGACTTGGTCAAATAGTAGTACTACTTTAGGGTATTCAACCCTGAATGTAATTCCGCCGAATGTCCAGTCAATTCAGAGAAAAAGCCTTCGAAACTCATGCTTAGCTTTTATACAATTAAATTTCAATTTCCTCCAATGATTTCATAGCTTGTCTGATATATTGCCTGCATACCATACGTGAGGTCTGTGTTCGATTCATCGGTCATTTTTTTTTCATTTCATTTAATTATTTTTAAAATTTTTAAAGTTATTTATGAAATGTTTATTGAATACCAAATGATATTTTAAGTAGTTATTTTGTATTTTGTAAAGTAAAAACAATTAAATAAATTTATTATTAATAAAAATATTAAAAATATTTATTAATAATTTTTTAAAATTTATTTAAAATGACTTATTAGTTGCTTTGTAAAATTATAAAATAATTTAATTAATAATATATAAAAAGACATATTTTTATTATATTAACTATAAAGTAAATTAATTTAATAATAATATACTTTATAAATTATTTATATTATATATATATATATATATATAATATTTTATTTATAATATATTTTATTTCACATTATAAAACTATTTGTAACTCATTTTTATGCATATAATTTAATATTTATTATATATTTTCTTATAAATATTATTTATTATTATAAAAAGATATTTATGTAGAGTTATAGATACGCTATTATAAGTTTATAGATACGGTAGTGTCTACTCAGAACTATCAATTGACAAATAATTTTTGAAGATTTATTTAAAAATTAAGTAAAAAAGTTCAATATTTTTTTCACTTTCTACCTGATAATAACCAGAGAGATTTTCTTCATTTTACCCTATATAGTTTAATTTATTTATACATCCTACCGTCATAAATCTTTTTGGAAGCCCATTCTTTTATAAATAATAAATACTTTAGTTCCAAATATAAGGAATGTTAAGTTTAGTTTATTAAAATTAAATTTTTAATTTCGAACAGCAAATATAAGATGATTACAAATACACGTTTCTTTGGCTTTTTAAGGCTTTCT
The DNA here is from genome assembly GCA_019973935.1 of Trichonephila clavipes. Classification (NCBI taxonomy): domain Eukaryota; kingdom Metazoa; phylum Arthropoda; class Arachnida; order Araneae; family Nephilidae; genus Trichonephila; species Trichonephila clavipes. The sequence continues at coordinate 15,682 of BMAU01003974.1, read as the reverse complement.
AATTCCAGATGTTTTTTTTCCTTGACGGAGCAGAATATCTTAAGTTGATTAATGGTAAAAATGGTCATCAATGGTGAAATAAGTAGAAACATTACACCACAAAACAATTTACTCTAAATATATAAGACCCATTTTTTAAAAAAAATTCCCTAGATGTATTATACTTTTCCCTCTTATTAAGAATCCTTAAAACTAGGGAATATTAAATCAAATTATATAGTTTTTTAATTATCAATTGTTCTCTTCTAATGTTTTAAGACATAGACATCAAAGCATTAATATTATTTTATTCATAATGTACATTTTAACATTTTGTTCCACACTTTTTGAAAAAGCAAAAATCAATCAAAATTTCCCCAGTTGTGAATACCATTTATGAAGTCATGCATATTTTAAAATTGTTTTAGCATATACACGGTATTTTTTAATTGTTAAAGTGTTATTCATTCTTTTGTTTAATTTTTTTCAGAGTCGCCCTTTTTTATCAATTATATGAAATAACTTATTAAACATTTTAGAAGAAAAACTTTGAATTTTTTTTTTATAAATTAAAAAAATGTAGTTGCATTAGTATTAAAGTATTAATGCATATTTATCTGATTTTAAAATTTATTACTAAAAAATTAAAATTGCATTTTTAGTAAATATTTAATGACGAAGAATGTAACTCGGTGGGAACCATTTGTGAGTAAACAATGTTAATGAAGTAGATCTGATTAAAGTAGAATTTAGTACATACCTTTCAAGTATTCGGTTTTAGAGAGGTTTTTTTAACTTGAATACATGCAATATTTCCTACTTAGAACTATTTTCTGTAAATGAGCAGGCATAAAAGTATGATGGTATGAATTCTTAGTTTCATCCACAACATGTTTTACTAAAAATTTCATGGAGATTCAAATATTGCAATACAACAAATATATTTGAAGAAAGAAGAAAGTCAGCTTCAAAGAACTGAGTTATTTGTTCCAAAAAATATTTCTTTCATAACCTGGGGAAACTTTATGATGCTTCGTTTCTCTGGTTCGGTAAACCGCAATTTTTGTCATCTTGAGATTTTTCCAGAAGAAGCATCATGATATAAAACACTATACGTTGATGATATTTTTCTGTTTACACATTCATTTAAAATTGTTTTCATGGGAAATTTTTTTTTTCATTTTCTCGCTTCAGTGAATTCTTTATTTATGTTACGATGATAGAAAATCAACCACATTTTTTATCAAAGTAAAGAGTATTTTGGGCACAGGCAATAGAATTTTTTTTTAACTTTTGATACTTTAAATATATATATATATATATATATATATATATATATATATATATATATATATATATATATATATATTCATACAAATATGTACATTTACAGGAATTTGTGAATTTTAAAACAGTTAAAGATTTTAAAATTGCGTCCAGAATGGAATAAGCAACGCTGCTGTTATGTTTTATAAACGCTTTGGAGCTCCATTTTTCTTAATATTAGGTCATATCTTTACAATAAGTCATTGCAATTAGAAATAAATGGGTTTATTTCAATTATGATTACATTCTTAATGATATCTCCAAGACAACCGTCAGAATTCAGATATAATATATATATATATTATATTGACTTAATTTATATCAGTCTTAAACTTTATTTTTAAATTTGGGTATTATGCAAGTGTTGATGTAATTAGTTTATTAAAACAGGCTGACGGGGGAAAAATCTGAAGAACAAGAAAAAAATATTGTAAAATAATAAAAACTTAGCAATATATTGGTCTAGGTATACTACTTAATTTGAGTTAAGAAGCAAGATAAAAGGTCAATGCTTCAGTGAGAAGAGATACTTCAAATTGGAAATAATTGTACAATTACCCTTTGTCTTTCGACGGTACTCATAAGTAACACTCACTTTTAAATTACATAGAATAAACATTTTTACGAATGTTCAGATGATACTTAGCAGGAATATTCTTTTAAATTCCCTCTTCCAAGATATACGTCATCATGGGTTTAAAGATGAGTATTATAGCATTGTCATTTTTGTTACGAAAAAGTAGTTAGTATTAAAAGATAAGTGTCTTATATATTTCTGTATGTTACGAAATAATTTAAATATTTATTTATTTTAAGTGAACAGTGTATATAATTAATTTCAGAGTTAAATAACTTAGCGGTATTAATAAATACCTAGGGTACATTGGATGTTGGATTAAGAATTAAATGTTCGTAAGTTTTTTTTCTTTGCCGATGTGGCTTATTGTTGTTTTTTGTTGCGTTGTAGAGTCATCACTCTAGTATATTAGACTTATTCTTTTTTTCGGCATTTCTCTTCAGCTTTATTTATTTTGGATTTTTATTGTTTTTCTTTAACGTTTTCGAAAATTTTTGAATTTTGAATCTGAACTTGTTTATGTGCGCACATTAAATGAAATATCTATTCATATTTTTAAAAAAATTAACAACATTTTAATTTCTTTATATGTAATTAAAATTTGATCAGGAATAGGAGATTTCAAGATGCAATTATTATTATTATTATTCTGTATTATTCTTAGAATTTCTGGAAATACGGCTTCAAGAGGCTTTTGGATTTATTACAGAAACTGCCAACTAAAATCAGCTATGTACTAACAAATTATTTTTCAGATTAGCTCCCAGAATATAATATGTTGCAAAGTTTTAGGCCAGAACTGATGGTGAGACTGAACAAGACTCAAATTGCAGTAGTTTATGTTTAGAAAATACAGCATTGCCTACCCCTGGATGCAGTGCTTTAAAAAACATTCAATCCAAACCTCACTCAAAATGCACTAAGTGTCATAAATTTTTGTCTCTTAAGGAAAAGAAAAAAAACTGTTTATTTCAATTTCATCAAATTAGTTTTAAGTGTAAAACCTGATTTTATGCGTAAAAAGATCAGTAGTTTTTTAAATTCTTATAATTTGGAAACAAATAAATGTTTTGTGATATAAAATACTAATGTTCTATAGTTATTTAGCATTTTTAAGATTTAATATTGCGTTAAAAAGTCATTCGGTCTTTTCGTATTATGAGAATATTTTAAACCTTTGTGAACTGATGGTACTTTAAAGTAATAATTTAATTAATAAGCTCTAACGGATTTCCAAAATTGAGTAGTTTATTTATATATATATTATTTCATTCTCAATGCAGTGAATCAAAAGAAATTATTGCATGAAAAATTTGCAGTAAATCATAATGAGATAGATAAAGGGTTCATAATCGGGGTATCCATCAGAATTTCGATTGCCGGCAAGCAAATGTTTATTTAACGTATCGTACATGTAACGAGTCTACGTGAGATAGAAATACGTGTCTGATGCACTTAGTTGCACAATATAAGGTTATTTAATTCTGGTTGGTTATGACGCTGAAGTTTCTGTCCAACGATGTCCAATTTGTGCTCAATTGCAGAAAGATCTGGTGATATTGCAGGTCAAGGTCACAAGTCGATACTCTATGGAGCATATTGGGCTACAATAGCGGTATGAGATAAAAAAAATCCGTTTGAAAATACCCCATGGAATAATGTTCATAAATGACAGCAAAAAGTTTGAGTCACCAGACTGACGTAAAAGTATGCAATCATGGCGCTTGAAATAACCCCGAGAGTGTGATCCTACTATCATAGAAAATTTCTTCTCAGACAAAAACACCGGGTGCAGGCCCAGTGTGTCTTGGCCGCTGAAAGGTTGTTTGAAACCGCTGACCTGGCCTTCTTATAATCTATACACGGACATCACTGGCATCAAGACAGAAACAGCTAATTGGAGAAAACGTAACAACGCACTCCACCTTCCAATCACTGAAGTAGCAAATGTAACAGATTTGGAGCTAATGGTATTTTTTGTTATACGACGTTTTGGTCCGGGTAAACCTCAAAAAACAATCGAAATTCACTATGTAATTCTGACTCCCACAATAGCTTTTATTTCTTCTGCATATGCTGTACGATCTCTAGAAGATATTGTTATTATTTTTTCAATAATACGGACAGAAAATAATTTTTTCTTAGCCCTATTATATAACCTTTTTCATACTGTTTGAGCTGTTGATAATGGTTTCTTAGTTTTCTGAAAGCATTCTTGACTAATATTAATCAGCTGCGATAAATAAAGCTCACGAACTAAACATTGCCTTTTTAAAATACACCTGATTCACAAGCTCAAAGTAGCGCTTCCAACTCCACACTTAAGCCAAAAATGAATCAATTCCTTTTTCATATGTAGAAACACGTCTTCCAAATTTTGTTTGTCTAGCACAACTCCTTCTTGATGTGGGGAGTTTTTTACCACCAGTGTATTTTACCTATATTTCAGTAAAAATCGAATCTATTGTACCATGGATAAAATAAATAATTCTAATTTTTTATCAATTACCTTTAAAAGTAATTCTAACAATTATGCGACAAGTAAATAAAAAAAAGATTTTTAAATTTATAGAGAAAATCAATTTAAAAAATGGGAGCTTGAGCGTCTTCAAAGTACAAAAACATAGCAAATTACATAAAGCTAACATGAATACATACTTTATTTCTTTTAATGCCAAAAATCACAAGCATTTCGTCCAGTTAAAGAATAGTGTGAAATAAAGTGCAAATATTTATATATTATGAAATTTTTTTAACAATTATTTATAGAGTAAACATATGAAAAATTAATGTAGAAAAGGTTAGAAAAATTTTAATGTATGCAATTTTTTTTTTTTTTTTATTTAAATGCACTTATAGAAAAATGCTTTCTAAACGTCAAACAAATTTTTAATAAATGTAGCTCAGTTGTGATTTTAGTGAATATTTTTCTTTCAATGAATAATACATTTAGAGAAGTATTTTACAAAATCTGAAATAATGACAAAATAAAAAAAATATATTCATTCATGCAGTGTAGTTCTAATGATTCACTTCAGATAAATTAATTTTTCATTAAATTGTTTTTATTTATTATATCAACGTCCTCATAAAAGGAACTGATATCTAATATGTTCTTTTCCTGACCTGAAATTAAAGAACATTTCATTAAAAACTGTCTTAAAAACACAGAGAAAAATAGAAAATAAATAAATATATGCACAAAATCGTATTAAAATTTCTTACATTTAAATGACAACCAATTTTTTGCGTTATTCGACTAAAAGAATTTGTTCCAATTACGTGATGACTAATTTCAAGTTGATCAAGGAGCTTTTGACAAACAAAAAAAAGAGAATATTTTCAAAAATTTATTAGATTCACATAAGCCTACTTATTCGAATAACTAATTTTTCAATTATATTCAAAGTTAATTGTATAAATAATAAAATGATTTTTTAGTTTTTAATGCATATGTATTCGAATAATATGCACATATTCTTACTTAAATAATTAGCATTGAGGAAACTTTTACTAAGCCTAGAAATAAATTATAAGTATAATGAAGAAATATCTCTTAAGCTATTGATGAATATCTATTCCAAAAAACCCTTAGAGTTTTACTTTAATAATATAGTATTTCCTATAATATAAACGATAGAAAATAAAATATTATCTTGAACTTTTAATTTACTTCTTTATATATATATATATATATATATATATATAACTATAAACTATTTTAATAAATATTGCTTAAATTCGAAATATGCAATTGATTTTATTAATAGTTTTATGAAAAGCTATTCAAAATAGTAAGGATTAAAAATTCGAGATTGATAATAGTTTATTACTATAAACTTACATATTTCATAGTTATAGCTACCTCCATATTCTAAAATTAGATAAAATTACTTATTATTATTTTATTCATATGTACTCTAGCGTTACTAAAGTTAAGGTAATTTGTAACTCTCTTATTAATTTTTTTATTTCCATTCTTTTTACACTTTTGTTAAGTGCTACATTTCAGCCATTCACATGATTTAAATCTGCATTAAAGTCCAGAATCTGGCAATATTTTTTTATTGCACTCAGATTTAGTGCAGGCTCTGCATTTCGAAGTGCAATTTTTAGGTAACTTCTGTCTTGTAATGGATTTAGATATTTCTATCCATTACTTTCACTAGGTTTTGCTAAGTATTTTTTACATAAATGGAGAAGGTTAGCTGGCCAAAAAACATGTTCAACCCAACTTTTATATAAATTATTTTATATATTAGCTGTCCTAGGACAGCAAAGTTCATAATACAGCATCATCTATTTTATAATTTTTGATCTCGGTTGCTCATGTGTCCTTCCTTGTGTGATTTTGCAACTGTCTTTCTGTTTTTCGAATGTGATTGTTGATGTTATCTCTTGTTTGTAGAAAATAAGACCACACACACATATATATATATATATATATATATATATATATATATATATGTATATATATATATATAAATATGTGTGTGTGTGTGTGTGTGTGTGTGTGTTTGTGTCATGATTTTGTTTTGAAGACAGAATCAGATTAAAAGTTAGAAAAATGAAAAGACGATCTTTATTCAATCATTTCTACATCTGTTCTGGAGCTAAGAGCAGGGAGTAAAAAAGAACGCCACGATTTTCGGCAGAAATAAATGGGTGATTTGTTTGATACTTGAAGATAAGAACTGAAAACGAAGAGTCAAGTGCTAGACAGGTAGTTTAATTTTTAATCTAATTCAATTATCCTTACATTTGCCCCCAATTTTAAAAGGGAGTCATGGCGTGGTTTTCTCTCTCTTTACAGACTTAATCAATTTTCAACAAACACAAAGTACTATATAACATTATTTAGAAAGATATCTTACACACAATAGAAATATATAAGCAATATGAATACCAAAATCAAAATGCAGTATAATAAACGGAACTATAACAGCAAACACAGTAATCACATTTCCAAAAAATTAATTGATAAAAATGAATTTCCATGCATACAATTGAAGATTAGCTTGCTCAAATCTATTCGACATCTAGAATAAGACCTCACGTTTCCTCCTATTCCTTCATAATAATAGATTCGTATTATAGCTAGTAGATATTGTTTTAAAAAAATTTATATTGGAAAATAATATCATATCAAACAATAAGATAGTAAATATAAAAATACACTATACAATACAAAGGTTAAAATAATAATTTTGTATAAAAATCTACTCTGGTGCCATCGTAAAACCTTATATTGTTATGCGCATTTTGCGTATATGAAATACATTTTTCAAAAAGATGAATTGACACTAATAAAATGAAATAATTAATAAAATGAAAATGGTGTACAACACACAACTTATATGTACTATTCAACACAATAAACAATATTTTATTTCATATGAGGTATAAAATATAAAAATATAAAATTTATAAGAATATAAGAATTATAAAAGCTCTTTTTCTTATTTGTGTGTCAAAAAAGTGGAATCACTTCAATGATCATTTATAGTATTTAAGAAAATTTTTTTTCAATATTCAATATAACTTAACAATATAGCACACAATATTTTGAATCTTTCCGTAACCTTCTAAAATTCGTTTCATAGACAAAATTTCTTGAGTTTCTCTTATATCACACATTCACTAATATAAACTGTATCACACTACTTAATTTTGAACACATCTCCCTGAGAAATCTGCGTGATCAATTCACAGATGTCAGGTATGCTAATAAGAAACAAAAAGAGCTATACATATACAACTAAACACGTTTGTCCTCTTAATGTTTTGAGACATATACAAAGTTATAATGATTGTATTCTCCCTTATCCACTGTATAATATCTAAAAATAAACTTCAAGTTATTAAATTAATTTTAATTTTAGATAAGGAAAATTTTAATAAATACTGAATCCTGTTATATGGCCGGTAAATCAAAACACAGAATTTCAAAATAAAAAAAAATAAATGACATGCAATAAGATTACTGCTGAATAAAATAATTAACAAAACAATTAAATTCAGTGGTGAAAAGAATACAACGTGACTTTACCTTTGTTTCTCATAAAATCAATATCACTAGTATTAATACATTAGAGTCATTTCTCTAAAAAACTTAATTCATATCTTTCAACTTTAAAACACCAATTTCTATCGTATATAATGCTTCATTTGGCCTTATCATTTTTTCAACCGTTCTACATTTATGAGTCAAAAATACATTTTCGAAGAAATAATTCAAATTGTATTGTTATTTTTATACAAAAGAGTAACATTGTTATTTCTCAAACTGCATTGAATTCGTAAAAAAATTAAACATTTATGTATAAAGTTTTGTAGATTTTCGCTTAGTTCTATTTTTATCAGTGCAAAATACTTTATCTTTGATAGAGGTACATTTCTTTTCTTTTCTTTTCTGGCATACATAATTCAAATTGATTGGTAAATTGCTCTGTTGCAAACAATTCTGGAATGGAAAATTTTGAACAAAAGCAAATATAATAAAAAAGCCAGAAAGCATTCCAAATGTTCATGTCTTCCAATGTGTCTTTGTTAAAGTGAATTTTTTGAATAGTAGTGCCGATTTTTCCTTTGAGCTAAGAATGACATTTATATGTTTTGTTATTATAGTTTTTGCTGCATATTTTGTGTAGTGACCTAATAAAATGTAAAATTTGATGTTTTGTTTCGGAGGAAAATCATTATTTGAATATGTATGCCCTCTCTGAATGTGGAAAATAAAGTATTCATTTTTGATGATTTGTATGTATGTTGAGAAATAAATATGCATAATAGATAGAGCATTGATACGTGAGGACATAAATTTATATTTTCATTGCTGTTGATTTTACTTTCCTTGAATACCTTTTACTTATGTCGCATGTTTTCAGAGGACAATTTTATCGAAATATTTTAAAAACAGGGAACTAATTTAGTATTTAAAATTTTTTCTAGCAGAAACTTTTCCCAAATTTATGTTGAAAAAACTTTTTCTATTTACATTTAAATGCGAAATACTACATAAAAATTGCTCTGAACTAAATAATCAAGTAAAAATATACTAAGTTTAAATATTCTCATGCATAAATCTTAATCAAAATTTAGCCGTTTTACTTTCAGATTCACTGAACAGAATGAGATATACAAAAACAAAAAAAAAATATTATTTACGAAATAATGTGATCATTACTATTAAGTGTGAAATATATTTTTAAGTAAATTACTTAGATACAGTTTTCTAAAATTAAAAATTGATTGCAATTTATGTAATAACATAATAATATTCAAATGCTAGACATGTAAAATTTCTGCAACAATTATTACTTAAAGATTGTATTTACAGAAAAAAATGCACACTGTTGGACCTCTATACAACTTAGTCGCTAAATTTGGAAATAAAGTTCGCTTTATGGAAAATTCGTTATATAGAGGCTGTCTTTCAATTTTCTTTATAAACTTTATTAAATTATTTTCATTGATGTTTAAGCTCTTACGTTTTGACATTTTCGAACTACAAGACATGTTGTTACGAGTGCGACGGATCAACACTACAAATTAATGGACACTAGCTCGAAGACATAGTGAAACGAAACAACTCTACTAAGGGTGAAATGGGATATCGAAGATGTTTCTAGTGAACTGGATAACGGAGATTAAAGATTCCACTTATTGGTTGAAACATCCTGAATTATATTGGCACCTAATAAAATCAGTTCAAGATTTATGCCCACCATAAAACCAGTTAAAGGAGAGAATAACTTGAAATGTCCAAACATTCTTCAAAAATTGTGAGAAAAAAATTAAATCATAAATGAAAAAGTTCGTTATGTAGAAAATGCCCTTCGCAATTGGGAGGTTATTTTACGAAGAAAATCGGGAAATGTTTCTTTGGTTTAAGGAAAAACATCCGCTATATAGAAAACTTCTCAATATATAGAAATTCATAATAAGAAGGTTCGACTGTATATAGAAACTATGATATATATCTTCATTTTCCTTTACGTTACATTCTTTCTAAAAATTTTGTTAAATTAGCAAAAATAATACTTAAAAATGACAAGTGAAAAAAAAATCAATGTATTTTTGATACATATGTGTTTTAAGAATTCCTCTTTTCATTTTAACTCCAAGCTTATAAACTATCTGTACTTGAATATATGGAAGAGATAAAAGCGTAACAAAGGCAGACAAATTTAATTATTTTGAAATGTGCAAAAATGCAAATAATTTTAAAATTTTATGCATATTTTCCACAAATTTATTTTTAATTCTTCTATTTTATCTATTTTTATTGAATTAAATGCAAATAAAATTTCTCAGAAAATATTGAGCTAATTATTTTACTGACCCATTACTGCTTTTTCTTAATTACTTTTTAAGTCAATTCTAGAAAGTATATTTGTAATGAAATAATATAGAATCAAAAATCATGAATATATAAATATTATAGGTAGCGAGATTAATATGTAAATAACTCATTTAAGGAAGCATTTCAATTTATGAAAAAAAATCTTGGATTTAATCGATTTTGCAATCTATTTTGTATGTTACTGTTTTATGTATTTTTGTAACCAAAGCATATGCATTGGTTACAAAAATATATAAAATAGCTTCGGTGCTCAAAATACAATAAAATGTAAATCATTTAATTTAAGTTGAAAATTTAAAAAAAATACGTAGGGATTTTATAAAATTATATTCCTCTTACAATAAAACTGACGTACACACACGAAATTGGATTTATATACAAATAAGGAAAACAGTGAATAACTGAAGTTGGTGGGGTTTTTCTGTTAACTTTTGAATATTTGTAAAATACTTTTGTTTATGAATGCTTACTGAAAACTCCTTAAGAAATGTATACATTTTGAATTAACTATTATTTTTTTGATAAAATAAGTATTGCTTGATTTAAGAACTCTGACCAACCCTTTGTTACATGTACTACTACAAGAGGTAAACATATCAAAGTATTTGGTGCAATAGAAACAAGTCTTAGCATTTAAATCAGAATAAACTAGTTTTTTCAATCAGAGATAAGCTAGGTTAAAGTTTTTATTTGCCATTAGGATGTGAGTTAAAAAAGAACATATTATAGCTCAGGATTTTTATAACTTACAGCTTTCAAATTTTTTCAGATTATAGAAAATTATATAAAGAATAATTCAAGCTAAAGAAATATTTCAATTTTTGACCGATTTGGTCAATTGAACCGTACTGCGTCTTCTTAACGAATACAAATAAGACAACGCATACCAAGTTAAGAGCATGCATTTAAAAATGAACATAATAATAAAAACATTTAAGCAAATTACTGCATAACTGTAAAGTAAATGTTTATTTAATTGTTATTTGAATTAGTTATGAAATGCGATTTGTGTCTGAACTAATTAGTGATACAAAGAAAAATTTACTGAAATATATTTGTTATATTTACCAAGGTCTAATGTAATAATCATAAACAATATAGATTTCGGGAAATGTTATAAAATAATTGAAACCCTATTTCTGTTAATATTTTGCATTTCAAATCATCTTAATATTTAAAAAATAGAAATTGTAAGATTTGTTTCCTTTGGATTTTACAGAAAAAAAAGACATGTTTATATCAAACATTGTGCCCTTCTCCTTGATTATCAGCGTGAGCTAGAGGTGTAGGAATAAATGAAGAACTAGAAGCTGCCATTATCTTAATATGACATTATTAAGATATTTACTTAAACCTCTAATAGAATAGATAATAATATGATATGTGAGAGAATCTGCGGTGGCTAAACACACAATACATATATATAATAACAAAAACGTAATCCGGACCACTATCAATAAGCAAATCGCCTAAGCTTGATTCCTATGCAATCTCAGATCTGAATATTTAAAGAGTCACTCCTACCTTTATCGTCCAAAGAAGTATCAATATATTTAATCCTTTTTAAAGTTGCGGCTCACTGGCGTGTAATGGTATGCACCTTGTCCTAAGAGCTCTCTGTCACGGATAACTTCTGTTGGCTGCAATTAACCTCTCAAAACATCTTCAAACTTGAATCATGGACTATGACATGGATGGCGAATCTTTTTGGATCAACGTGCCATTTTTTCTTTAAGATATGTTTAATGGGGTATACACACGTGCCATCAAATTTAATGTTATTCATCTCTGAAAATAATCACTCGCAAGCATAGATAGATGAAAATATGGTTAAAATAGCACAAGCAAGTTTTTTAAAATAGTTAAATGTATCTGGAATCGAATTACACGTTCCCAAAATTTCATTAATCACATTTTTTACTTATATTGCTTGTTAATCTTTCAGTTTCAATCAATTCCAACTTTTTCCTTGTTTCAACAAAATTTTTAAATACATATTAAACTAGACTAGAAATCCAAAAGTTGCATTTCAAACTTTTCAATTTCAACGAATCGAATTGGAGCAAGTTCAGTTTATCAAATAATGTCACATCAGGGTACATAATAAACATGAGCGTTTCTTACAATTCTTTAAACTGAGAAAACCTTACTGAAAACTCATTGATTGAAGAATCAATTATGGAAATAAATTCTTCATAACATCTTTGTCTTGTTTCTCATGTACATTTTTATCTTTGAAATTGTTTTTCAAGTTTGGGGTCACTTGCAATAATATAGTTTCTGGACTAAAATGCAAACCGTTTTGATCAATGGCGTGCCCAAAATATTGTGCCACGTGCCACCAATGGCACGCGTGCCAATGGTTCGCCATCCCTGGACTATGATAACATTCCCCAAATTGCCACCTTGCTTACTCTAAACTTATGTTATTTAAAAACTTCATAATCTGCAATTTCTCTTTCACAGTTTATTTCTTGGGTAGGTTGGAAAAGAGTTGTCATTCATTCTGACCCCAACGAACCCAAAAGGTTATGTTAATGAAAAAACGCGTAATCCCGTCACATCATTAGCATTTAAAAAATATAATGATAACTTATGTGTATTGTATTGGCTTGAAATCAATGTAATGAATGCATGAAACCAAATATGTATTATATATATATATATATATATATATATATTAATTCTTGAGTATATATATATATATCTATAATTAATTCCTTTTAATTTCTTGAGATCTTATATTCATCACAAATACATTAACCGTCTTGCTACTGAATTCCAAATCCACCACACAACAATAGGTTTTCAAAGTCAGCATGTTAGTGGTCTGCTGTGAAGATTATATCATAACACTCATATCACAGTTTACATTTTTTTCCACACACATCTTAAACATCTTACACATTTTTGACAACCAACCAAAATTAGAGCCTAGCAAATTTACATTTTTGACAATCAACCAATTCAAATTTTACCATATTTGATTGTCGTCATTCTATACTTTGTCTTTGCTGGCTGGTTTAAAAGTCAGCTCAAAAGATGTGTTATGTTTTTTCGAATTTTTTAAACTTGGTGAATAATTGACTTTCATTAATGGCAAGATGCTTGTTTCTCTCTTTACAAAGCTTTGTGAGTAAAGAAATTTTGTTAAATTATTTTTTGAAAGATACTTTTCTTATGTAATTGTTCTAGTATTTTTCTACTTTTCTTACATAATTATTTTGTGATTTTTTTCTGCATTAAGAGTTTGGGAGAGTTTGTTACATAATAGTAGTGATTGGTTTTATCGTTTCTCCCTGAGTTATACTTTCTCTGAAGCTTTGTTTATTTTATTTGGTTTTCCTACCGAGTTGCAAAGGGGGAAGGTTGGCGCCTTCAAACTAGTTTAACCCCACTTTATTCGGTCCTAAGTCCGAAATTGCTTTCGACTCGCTAGGTTCCTTTTTCTTTTTTGTAGTTCTTTATTTCTATATAATTTTTGTTCTTCATGTTCAGCTTTCATATTTTTATTACGTAATTTCTTGTTATGTTTTTTTATCTATTATTTCTTGTTTTTGATAAATAATAATATATTTCTTTTATATATATATATATATATATATATATATATATATATATATATATATATATATATATATATATATATATATATATATATACAAGGTGTCAAGCCTTAATGTGATCCAATAGCTAGTTCCCGAACCGTTCGGTTTAGATATAAACTTCCAATTTGAAAAATGTTTTAAAAAAAAGGTAAATCATGTTTATGCGTGATTTTCGTACCAAAAAGCCCATGCAGAAAAAAAATTACAAAAAAATAATTTTTTATACGGTCCCCGTCCTCTCACTTATATTTAAGAAAAAGATTCAGTACACAAAAACAAAGTAAACACAAAAAGTTTCATTTCATTATAATGAAAACTGACCGAGTTATGCCAACATTAAGTTGAAGCATCTAAATTGCTCCAAAAAGCGGCGTATATAAAATAAGTTCAGAAAACTGTAATTCACTATCTACAGAAAGTGAAAAAGTAAAACTTCTTAGTAAAAATCATAGATTGACAATTTGTATTGCTGTATGGCAAGCAATAAAAGTTAAATTAAAGAAATACAACTTGTACCGAAAATTTTAAAACAGCTTGTTTTAACAAATAGCACTAAAAAATACAGGATTTGCCGTTCAAATTATAGCATAATATGGGATAATGTGCCAATCATGAATCAGGGACTTTATTATATCAGTATGACCAAATTAACTTAAATAATGTTCAAAATGACTGCCTTCCACAAAAATACAGTACCAAACCCACGACTTAAACTCCTCCTGTAGCTTCTGCAACATAGTTCGTGTCACAGATTTGCATGTCATGCTGATTCGATTGAATGAATCGTATTTACTCGTGAATTCACGTTCGTACACTTTGCCTTCTGGGAAGCCACAGAGAAAGAAATCCAGTGAACTTAGGTCGGGTTATCACGGGGACCACTCTTTTTTCCCTCCGTAGCCGATTATTGGAGTGTCCAATGTCTGTGCCTAAAATGTAAATGGTTGCGCAATTTTCTGGGTGGTTGCATTATCATGCTGGTATCAAATGCGTGACAAATTCCGTAAGGAAACTTCATCTTCAAAAAAATCGGCTAACAGTCCAGATAAAATTTCCGTGTAGGATTCTGATATTTAAGGTCCATCGCAATACATTAGGCTAATTAAGGTGCTCTTCCATATTCCGCACTACACATTCACTGACCAACACACGTGGTGGTGATTCGGTTGTACTTGATGTGGGTTTTTGAGGGACCAATAATGTTTATTCTGTGTATAAATAGTTCCTTGCCTCGAGAACTGATATTCATCCGACCACAAAACTTCATTAAAAAACCTAGACATTCATCCAGTGTGCCCGGTCTTGCTAAGACACCCGACAACCACTTTCAGGATGAGTCAGGACATATCTTACAGCATCCTCAGCGGGTATTCGCAAGCTTGAAAGTGTGGTACGAGAAAAGGGAATACGTCTATGACAGCTCCCAGCTTTATACAAGCGTTGAACAGCACGGACAATTGTACAATAAAATGGATATCTTCGATTGGTAAATTTAATGGCATAAAGTCTTGCTGCATCTCTCTTACTTCGATTACACTGCCAATACAACAGTACTATTTCGCAGTATTCTTCATTTGTATACATCTCGTTCTCCCGTACTAGGATTCGTAGTATTAGAAAACGACTTTATGCAATTGCAAGCCACTGCACAACATATTTTTAATATTCGCTATGATCAATACCACACCAAATCAGTCTGAAGCCGCAGCAAATTAGTCTATTTTTTTGGAACTGCTTCTTCATCCAAAATATTTTATTTTGTCTATGTATTACACGAACGCAGAATAAATTTTATTTAATTACTCAATTATTGAATTATTAATGCTA
>BMAU01003973.1:0-10088 GCA_019973935.1 Trichonephila clavipes | reverse complement strand
TTTTGATAAAGCCAACGTTTAATTTCTAAGTTCTTGGTTTACCAGTCATATCTATTTAACAAACATCCTCTATCTCTCTATATAAAAATAGATGTTTATATATATGACCTCACTTCACTCTAACATCGTTCACTATGAAAATTGACATGCATTTGTATCTTTTGTGGAGAAGGTTTTTGTGCTATTCACTTTTTTCAGCTTCTCACCAAGTGGCGCTACAGTATATCAACTTCTGCACCATTTAATCAATGACCAAGTTGCCAAGATGGTCCCCAAAAAAGATGTCAACTTGGCTCTATCGCCAACATTTCGCTGTGTTTCCATCGAATCGGCCTTATAATGTAAGGAACGGCGTTGATTGCCAATATTACAGTCTTGACATAAAATGAATACAACACAAAGTAATATTAACGTATTACACATCCAGATATAAATCATTACACAAAATTTGTAACAATATGTTACTTTTGCTGAGCAGAGATCAGCTTAGGGAGGTGTTTAAAAAACAACCCACAACAAAGTTACGGGGGCGTTATAAATATAAAAAAATCCTTTTTATCAGCTATTAGATTATGATTTTTTGTTCAGCTGAGATATGTAAAGAGCTTTTTTTGTTTAGTTTGCAATTCACATAAAATTAACTCATTAAAAACTTCTTTATCCTTCAATCGAGGTTGTTTAATTTTTCAATTCACCCGTGCGAAGAACGCGTGTATACCAGCTAGTTTTATACGTATTAATCTGAAATGTATTCCATCATTCCAGGGCAAAAATTTGCTTTTCTCGAAGAAAAAGTGATCCTGGCAAACATCCTCCGGAACTTCACTCTCGTCTCATTGGATCCCAGAGACAAAGTTCTCATCAAAATGGTGTTCGTTCTCAGACCTTCTGAACCGATCAGAATAAAATTCACTGCAAGATGAAGCTGGAAGTTCGTATCGGACTTTGTATTGACCACCGAAAAAAAGTTTTTCTGTACACATTTCAACTTTTATTACTTTTTAAATGTAGCTTAAATAGAGGTGTATTAAGTGATGCTAATGCATCTGACAGCCAGAGACATTGTAAATAATTGAAACAATTTAGAAAATGTTGAAACAGTATCGTGAAATATACCATAAATAAGTTTACTCTATACTTATCTGTAAAAATTCATGTAATTTTTATAATAAAAGGACGTTTTAAGAATTCAGACTAAAACTATTTATGCTTCATATATTGTTATTGTTTGAAATGAAAATTGTATATAGAAAAGGGTTGCAAATAATTAACTTGCAGCGTTTTTTAGAAAAATGTGGAACGCTTAGTTATCTCACTTCTCCTTCTAAATTTAATATATAGGTTACGAGCAAAGCCCGAAATTGACCAGTTCGGGAATTAGCTGCCTAATTCGCATTTTGGTCAACGCTGCTGAAAACTTACAGGCCAATGTCCGATCTTTTCTTGACTTCGGGCTTTGGCTGGCCAATTTTCGAGGTGGCTTGGGACGATCGGCCAACGTAGAAAGTAAGAAATGAATTGCAGATTGTTTTACACACTGTTAAAAATGAAGCACTTAAAAATGAGTATTTCTGTGTACTGCTTTTTTTAAGTATAATTTTTTCAGAAACGAGTTCAAATATAAGTGATACCTCTGAGTTAAAAATATGCTTGTGATATATAAAAATATGATCTCGTATGAGATATTCTGTTCTCATATTAAAGCCACAATAGAAATTATTCAGGGAACGTATATGCTGTAACAACGTGATAGCTTGAAGGTTAGATTTGCGCCCTTCACAAAATGATGAATTATACATTGAACAAATTCGCCACGTATCGTTTATGCATACAAAGGAAAATTGAGTACTCAATTTGCCATCTACCTTTATGGGAGATCTTTAGTCTTTTTCTGTGCTTCATAGACCTAATGTTAAAGATCCCAGACAACATTGTTTTCCGAAATATCGCTTCAAAACATACGAAATTTTTTGCAAAGGCAAATAACAAATATAAGGGCTAATTAAAAAAACGCGAAGGGAAAATGGTATTGTTGCTAATATTATTTAAAGACTTCTTTATTGGAAGACATTGGAAATTTTTTAATATGATTTGTGCATACATAAGTACAAATACGAGAAGTATACATACTGATGCGACGCTATTTTAACTTTGTTTAAATTCTATAACTTTGAACCCAGATTCCAAATTTCACATCGCATCATGACAATTAAATAAGTTAACTAATTCTAAAATTAAAACACTCATCTCACAATAAATTATACACTGATCGGAAAGTTTTAAAACATTATTAAATTTATTTTTTAAGCACAAGTATCTGGAAATTTACTTCACTACAAGATTAAAATTTAACTTAGCTTGAGAGAGGGAAAAAACAGAGTAGGAGAATGGACATGGTTGACGCCCGGAGTCTCTACGGAGTTTTTTTTCTGTCTGTCTTTAGCTCTGGGATCGGCTCTCTCTCTCAAAATCGGCAAGTGGCATGTAAATTACGGAGTACCTGTCCCTATAAATGAGGGACGTACCTCCTCATCAGAATTTTAAAATTAAGAGCCGAATTAATGGGGTTACATAGTTAAATTATAAAAGATAAAATTTAAATGGGCAGAACAATTCTGCTGGAACGGCGACAGACGAAGTCTGTCGGCCGATGGGACGATTGCCCTTCTTCCTGCGATCTGATTGATCTGATCCGCTCGCAGAAAGTGGGCGTGGAAATGGATTGGGTCGATCCGAAAATAAACGACCCGAGACAGGGAGATCTTGAATAAAAATTCAAAGATCTCATGCAAAAAGAGGGGGAGAATATAAATTTTGAATAAAAATTTAAAATGAACCAACTTGCACATTGCCGGTGAAAAAGGGGGTGGGGGTAGGACTAAAAAGATAGAATATAGAACTTTGCGGTTTTAGGAAAGAAATGACGCAATGAAAAGTCATATATGTGATACAATCATGATAAATAATTGATAGAAAAGTTGAGGAATATCCAGTTCTCAAAAATATAAGCGATCGTTCAAAAGAACAATTTAATTAATGATTGCTGGATGTGAAACGAATTTTACAAGAGATGCTAGATAGATAGGTTCGTGCCTCCATCTGGTGACCGAAAAGGAAAGCTGAAGCGAGAACAACCACAAAATTGAATCCGAAAAGGTCACCCTCTCGTATTCCGACCGCGGTGAACATCGCTTCGGTGAGAGTTTTTACTTTTAAGTAGGAAGTTTAAGTTAAATAATAAGTTAAAATTTAAAATAAGTTCCCAATGATATAATAAGCTAAATTTAAACCCTAAGCCTTTTGGCTTGGGGGAAATTTATAAATTCGTGATTAAGAAGCGCTCTGGGGCGCTTTTGAGAAAAAGGCACTGCGGGATCGTATGCAGGCTGGTTACTAATTAATTCATTGGGAACGGAAGGAAGTTTATCAAAGAACCTTTTAGAAAGGTCCTTTATATGTGGTAAAAATGGTTTAATTTTTAAATCACGATAAATGACTACATTGCGTACGAACCAGGGAGCATTAACAATCTGTCTCAAAAATGAGTTTGTCAGCGTGTGTAGCTTCTTTAAATGGCCAGGGATCTCCAGATTTGTGATCCGTATGACATGACCGGTCAGATTATTGATTTATAGAGCAAAACCTTATGCCGGATCGCAAGTTTACTCCTACGGGAGATAAGCCGTTTAAGAACGGCATGAACAGCCTGCGCTTTTTTGCGAGTCTGTTCTATGTGGTGGGCAAAAGTTAATTTTGCGTCTAAAAATAACCCTAGGTACTTTGCAACATGTACCCAGGGGACGGGTTGGCCAAAAATTTGGACGGGAGTTAATCCGACTGGAAGTCGGGGTCTACGCGTAAACATGAGGCAAGCACTTTTAGAAGCATTAACTTTTACTTTCCAGTCAGTGAGCCAGATTTCTAGCAAGGATATGTAGTGTTGCAGATTAGAGATCACAACGGAAAATCTCTTATTCTGCGTGATAATTGCAGTATCATCGGCAAACATTGCTAAATGTGATAGATCAGTTTGCGGTACATCATTTACGTACAGAGTGAACAACAGAGGCGAACTTAGACTTCCTTGCGGAAGGCCCGCTTCTGATTGGTCGAGGCGAGGAGAGCGTTTTATCAACTCTCACTCCGGAATGGACGGTTGGAGAGAAAGCTATGAATGGACTTGATCAGGGGGAGGAGGTCAAGTCGTATGAGCTTGATTAATAAGCCATCATGCCAAATTTTATCGAAGGCTTTGGCTATGTCCAGAAAAAAGTATACCCGTGGCCTCGTGCTTGGAGAAGCCACTATGAATCATCTCCGTTACTCTGAGCAGTTGATGAACTGTCGAGCACTTGGGTCGAAAACCGTACTGCTGAGGAATAATAAAATTAGCAGCAGCGCAGTGTCAATTCAGACGTTGCAAAAGAACAAATTTGTATACTTTGCTCAAACAAGAAAGTAATGAGATTGGACGGTAATTAGAGGGTAAAGCCGAATCTTTTTCGGGTTTTAAGATGGGGATGACCACGGCAGTTTTCCATGAATTTGGGAAATAATTATTTTTAAAAAGCTGATTTATATATATATATATATACAGGGTGTTTCAGCTAAGATGTTACAAACTTCAGGAGAGGTAGGGGACAACAAGACGACTCGAAGTATATAGGCAATGCTGGGTCGGAAAATGCTTTCCTAAGGCTCCACGCACCGACAAAATTTGGGGTGCAAAACTTCAACTGGTCTTAAAAACGGGAAAAATTATCGAAATGCTTTGGGTTTTGGTCAAAATTATTGTAATTATTTATTATTTCATAAAAAAAAAAATTCTGAATAATATTGCTGCTAAAGCATCGCTAGAGGGCTTTTAGACTTTGGAACGCTAGAAAAAAAATTTTCAATATTTTTTAAGTTTTTTGATGGCTTTCATAAGTTGAAACATTAACTTGAATTTTGATACCAGATTTGGTATCCTCCGGGAAAAATTGATGTAAAAAAACCGAACATTGTTCAGGGCACTTAAAGCACAGACGGTGCTAAAAACGAGCAAAAATGTTGGATTTCGGTGCGGTTTGCACGAAAAGCATTCCGTTACTGACTAATTTGTTCAAAATAAATTTTGACTTGGTAGCCATTAATCAAAGCCAGAGGGCGCTTTCAGACATTGAAACTTGGAAACTCATTTGGATAATTTTGTGGTTGGTTGTAAGCCGAATAATTACTAGCAATTTTTCCTCCTAAATGAGATTCGAGTTGGTCTGTGTTGCAAAAAAGTAATTTTATAGCAAAAATTTAGTAAAAAGAGGGTAAAAAACTCAAGTACCAAATTACAAGAAGTAAAACACAAGGAAAGATTCAAAATAGGAGGAAAAAAAAATGTTTACTAACTGCTATGCATAATCATAAAAGAAAAAGTAAAAAGAAAAGAAGGAAAAACTGC
This sequence comes from Trichonephila clavipes, assembly GCA_019973935.1. NCBI lineage: Eukaryota > Metazoa > Arthropoda > Arachnida > Araneae > Nephilidae > Trichonephila > Trichonephila clavipes. The sequence goes on along the minus strand of BMAU01003973.1, from coordinate 4,651 downwards.
TGTCAAAGGAGGTGTTCGAACTGACGCCCGTCGCATGATGCAGGCTTCACATCTTCGCTTCATGGAGCGTCGAACATTCGATAACATTTCTGGAGTGTTTCGTATTTCCCCGGCTGCTGCACTGATGCGTGCTACAATTTCCTCGGCACTGTTTACGGGTGTTTCGTACACTAACGATTTCATTTGCCCCCAGAAGAAATAATCCATACAGGAAAGGTCTGGCGATCGGAGAAATCAATGCACTGGACCTCCACTTCCAATCCATCGTTCACCACATACTGCATCCAAGTGATTCCGAACAGAAATACTGAAATGTGCGGGGCTCCATCTTGCTGGAACCACATGGAAGTACGAGTCGCAGCGCTAACGTGTGCTCTGTCCAATAACTTTGGCAAAACTGGTTCCAAGAATATCAGGTAGAGTGGACCAGTCAAGTGACCAGGCAGAATGTAGGATCCTATTAGATGATCCCCTAGAAAGTCAGCCCATACGTTAACCAGGAAACGATCCTGTGCAGCCCGAGTACGTGTTACATGTGGGTTCGCTGCTGCCCACGAATGGCTGTTATGGGTGTTGAAAATACCCTCTCTCGAAAAAGACGCCTCATCTGTGAACAACACGGATGCTTCAAAAAAGAGATCTGCATTTCGTTGCTGCAAGTACCACTGTGGAAAGGCCTGACGAGGTGCAAAGTCACATTCTTTTAGTGACTGGACGTACTGGTAGTGAAATGGATGCAGGGCACTATCATCGAGAATCCTCCAAACGCTACTGTATGAAATCCCGATTTCATTAGCGATACCTCGTGTACTTAAACTGGGAGTGGTCTCTACCATATCTAGTACAATTTCCTCGTTCAATTCGTTACGTGCTGCCTTCTGGAATGAACCGGTCCCACATAATTGCTGGTGTAGGCGAGCAAACATGGTATGAGCAGGAGTCCGCCTGACAGGATGCTTTTCGGCGTACAACCTCTGAGAGGCTCGACCGTTGCAATCTGTGGCCCCGTGCGCCAGAATCATATCTGCTTTCTCTGCGTTCGTGTACTCTGTCATCGAACAGCCAGTCTGTGTGCGATGGAAATAAAGCTTCCTTCCAGCGGACTCTTCTTATCGTTCTGTCCCTCTGGCGGCTAATTCAACTCGCGACGGGAATTTTGCATATTCTGCCTTTAACACTCTCTCGCTAAAATTTTCGCCGAGAACCCTGCTCGCTTTATTCACTGCCAATTAAGACACTTGCAATTCCTGGGCTACGTATCAGGCTTTCGATGGTATTACTTCTTCAGGAAGGCATTTCCGGACCACCTTTTTTATGTTATTCCGAGTCGTCTAGGTGTACTCGACCTCGTTGGTGGAAGAGTACACCTAGATGACTCGGAATTACATAGTCGATCGGAAATGCCTTTTTACTTGTCTGAAGCACCTCTGGTTTTAAATTTGGCAACAATGTCAAAATTTGTTTTGAACAAATTAGTCAGCAAGGGAATGCTTTTCGCGCAAACCACACCGAAATCAACATTTTGCTCGTTTTTAGCACCGTTTTGTGCTTTAAGTGTCCTGAACAATGTTCGATTTTTTACATCAATTTTCTCCGGAGGATACCAAATCTGGTATCAAAAAATTCAAGTTAAAGTTTCAACTTATGAAAGCCATCAAAAAACTTAAAAAAATATTGAAATTTTTTTTTCCTAGCGTTCCAAAGTCTAAAAAGCGCCCTCTAGCGATGTTTTAGTAGCAATATTGCTCAGAATTTTTTTATGAAATAATAAATAATAACAATAATTTTGACCAAATCCCAAAGCGTTTCGACAATTTTTCCCGTTTTTAAGACCAGTTGAAATTTTGCACCCTAAATTTTGTCGGCGCGTGGAGCCTTAGGAAAGCATTTCCAACCCAGCATTGCCTATATACTTCTTGTCGTCTTGTTGTCCCCTACCTCTCCTAGAAGTTTGTAACATCTTAGCTGAAACACCCTGTATATATCAACAGAGTGATAAATAGCAGGAATTTAAGGGGAGATTTTTAATCATACGATTAGAAATTTGATCAAGTCCGGGAGATTTCCGGGGCTTTAGTCTCTGTACGTATGATAAGATTTCCGTTGGAGTGGTGGGTTCAATTTCTTGAACATGTGGGGTATTGATGAAGTTAGTAACTTCATCGTGTATGCGTTGGTCGAAAAGTTCTCGACCAGCGACGTGGTTGGGTTCGAACTGTTCTTGCAAACTGTCTGCGATAACCTCCGCATTTTCAATAGGGGTTATCGCGATACTGCCAAGTGCCCCTTTCAAGGGGGAATGGGTTGAAAAGGCTTACGGAGGATTTCCTCAAAAGAGTGTTGTCGACGGGCAATAACGCCTCAATGTGCTTTTCCCACTGGTCGCGGGAATGTGCTTGGATATCCTTCGCTATCTCACGACTGAGGGTACGGAATTCAGAATAAATACTAGGACACCTAGTTCTTTGCCAAAATTTCCGTAACCTGTTGCGTTGATAAATTTTGAATTTAATCTCGGGTGAGAGGATTTTGGGAGAATTATTAAATTTTGGTTTTGAGGCCTCAACGAAAGCCTCGGAAAAATTTTGATTGAATTCAGAAATAACTAACTCAATATTTTCATTGCTGGTGATCTCAACAGTGGGGAGGGGTTTCTTTTTAAGAGCAGATTTAAAATTATACCAATTTGTAGAAAAGTTGCTCTGGATTTTTATAATAATTGAAGTAATTAAATTTAATTCAAGAATTACGGGGTAGTGATCAGAGCCGAGATCATTAAGAGCTCTGATACTATGATTGAAGGGTATGTGCTTGAACACCGCCAAGTCGATAACACTTCCAAACCGCTGGCGCGGTTGGAGGTGTGTGGCAGTCTGCGGTGCGACTAATTCGCTCCCCGAAGGTCGCGAATCAGTTTGTGCAGCGCTTGACCGTAACGAGTCGACTTGGCATTGTGCCAACTGACTTGAGCAGCTTTGTTGTCAACAGCGATGATACAATTACTGCAAGAATTGAAAATTTTCTTAAAATCCTCTATTGGGAAATTTTGGCCTACTCTTCTTCTGACGTAGGCCGATACAATATTTATGGGAGGGAAATTATTAATTTTAATTTGCACCGCAGTGGCGTCCATTCCTTGTAAATTAGGAAGGGGAACCCTGTGGTGCACGATCTCATTTTTACAATAAATAGCCGTGCCGCCTCGCGTTACGGTATGGGGAATTTTCGATTCTATCGTCTTTAGTAAGACGATAGTTTGCGATCTGGGTCGATACCCGGCTCAAGCCAGGTTTCCTGGACCAAAAACATGTCAAGGTTTTGCTCTGAAACAAAATCGCGGACCTCATGGATTTTGTTACGCAAAGAATTTGCATTCCAAAATCCAATTTTTAACGAAGTACTCACGAGTGGGGAAAGTTAAGCCTGGAGGGAGCGAAGCCTGTAATAGGCTTCGAAAATTACATAAGTTTTATCCACGTCCGCAGATGCCGAGCGGAGCGCAGAGAGAGATAGAAAGGGAGTTTTTAAACGCCCTGCAGAAGGTTTGCTTGTCGATAGAGGGAGATTCCTCTATCACTTCAAGCAAATCCTTAAGGAGGCTGGCAATTATGCTGGCATCTTTGCTAGGGGGCCGGTCTAATTGCTAGTTTTGAAGTCGAGGGGGGCTAATATGCTCCCTGGGGATTTTATTTTGGACTACTTTTAGAGTAGTCCAGATTAGGCGAGACTTTTCTCGCCTTAGAAATATCAGGTCGAGGTGCCTGTGTTGTGGTTTTTTTTTCTGCTGGTTTTATTTGGCTTAGGGCCCTGTTTTTGGTTATTGATTTTATTATTAAAATTTTTGCCTTTTTTCTTGGCATTAGAGGGGTGTTTGGGACAGCGGCTCCAATTTGCGCGTGATTTCCCGAACAGTTAGCACACTTCATCGGTGCATCGAAGTCAAGCGTGCAGTCTTTGGCCGCGTGGGGCCCTGCACATTTAACACAGCAGGTGGCATACCTCCGAAGAGTGAAACCATCCCCTGACAACGCCAGCACTGGCTGATTTTGTTTCCGCGATCGAAGGGCTTGACCTCGATGTGGGTACCGAACAGTTCGGTGAAATCATAATTTTAGGGGCACATTCGCCGTTCTCGATTTTGGAGATAGAACAAGGGCATGGGGGCCTTTGTTCTATAATTTTTCATCTGAGAGATTTTGTGGACTTTAAATCCCTCGGCTTCGATTTCTAATTTAATGTCTTCCGGCTCCGTATTGGAGGGAAGACCTCTAATGACTACCTTTTACGGGTCGGTCCTGCTTCAACATGAAGCTTTTTGAACTCGACCCGGGTCGTTTCCAGCCAATGGCTAAGGGCCCCTGTACTCGACATCGTCGGCCACAGTGACCTTTAGGAAACGCCTGACATTTGCGACTGGAAGGACGGGGCTATTAGCTTGGCTAATGCCACCAATTGCCTCCAGTCACCTTTCGGGGATACAAAGAACTGCGGGATGCGGTTTTTTTTACAACCACAGGCTTCTCGATCTCATTTTCTACTTGCAGCGAATCCTGCTGCGAATGCTCCATTTCTTCCTCACCCGTTCCTTCCAAAAGCGCGGCGTCACTGGGAGGCGCGGAAGGGGATGTGGAGGGGTAGAAGAAGTTGGGGG
>BMAU01003971.1:0-30269 GCA_019973935.1 Trichonephila clavipes | reverse complement strand
ACAGCATCCAACACCATAATCTGATGCTTCACAATGCATCTGGAAAGGTAAATTAGCATCAGGGGTAGCAAGACTAATTAATTCGCAAAGTAATTCTTTTAGCTTAACAAAAGAATTTTGCTCAGCTTCCCCCCATGAAACGTCGTTGGGCTTATTCTTCTTGGTTAACTCCGTAAGCAGAGTGGATATTTCTGCATAATTTGGGATATATGCGCGATAGAAGCCCATTAGGTCTAATAAGCCTTTTTATTGCTAATATTTTATCTTCATCAGGACCATGTTTACCTCCCCCTATTGTGTGACCCAAATATTTTATTCTCTTAGCCGCGAAAGAACACTTATCCAACCTCACCGAGAACCCCAGTTTTTCTAACTCAGCGAGAACTAGTTCTAAGTGAACTAAATGTTCTTCAATCGTCTTTGAAAATATTACGACATCATCCATGTATGCCTGTGCATACTCTGAATGAGATTTTAAAATACGATTCATTTCTCTTTGAAATGTACCGGATGCCATAGTTTTCCACTGGTACACAGCATTATGGGTGGTAAATGCCGTCAATGGTTTGCTTTCTTCGTCCATTTTTATTTGCCAATACCCTTTTAAAAGATCTATACTAGTCAACCAATGCGCTGACCCCGCTATGAAGATTAGTTCTTGCATATCTTTCATAGGCAAGACAGGGGTACCTTAGTTACTGCATTTAAGACCCTAAAATCTACACACATTCGGATAGAGGAATCTTTTTTGGCTACACAAACTATAGGGTGAGCAATTTCGGCCACCGATGGTTCAATAAAATTATAATCAAGTAATTCTTGTACTTGACGCTCCACTTCCCTTCTATATGCAATGGGAACACTATAACAATGGGGCTTTCTCCGCACTGCATTGGCTACGAGCTCAATTTTATGGGCACCTACCCGCACTGGTTGTACCGGTTTGGTAAATATTTATTTAAATTTACTAATTAAATTTTTAAGCACTTTCAAATTATAACTATTTAAATTATCAATTTTCAGATTATTGAGGACTTCGTAAAATTTAGATTCTTCCGTAGCAGTTGGAGTTTCAACTTGACCGAACTCTTTTTCTTCTTCGAAAATTACATTTACTGAATTCGAACTAGCTACATAATGCCTCAACTTATTTTGATGAATGTGCTTAGTAGAATTATCTGGCATTTCTACTAAAAATGAATGCGGATTCCATTTTTCAATAATAGTCGCAGGACCCTGCCATCTCGCAAACAATTTACTTGTTGAATCAGGGATCAACACTATCATCTTTTCTCCCACCTTAAATACCCTGTCAGACGATCTCAGATTATGGTAATAAGCCATCTTTTCCTGCTGCACCATTGAAACAAGTTTGGCTTGCTCGGCCGCTTTCTCTAATTTACCTTTTAAATCTTCCAAATATTTGGAAACGGGAGTAGTGCACAACTGTAAGTAGTTATGCTTACCCGTCCAAGTGGATTTTAAAACTGACAAAGGACCTTGCGGTTGCCTACCATATAGTAGCTGAAAAGGGAACACGCCGGTAGTTGAATGTGGTATTTCCCTATACGCTCACAATACGTACGGAATTTGTAAATGCCACTCTCTACCCTCATCTCTAACTACGTTATGTAGCATATTTTTCAAAGTTCTGTTAAACATTTCCACTAAACCATTGGACTGTGGATAACCTGAGGTAGAGAATCTCGGGCTGCTCCCTATTCTTTTTTCGAACTCCTTAGTCAGTTCGGCTGCGAAATTTGTAGAGGCGACAACATTCGGTATCCCTGTTCTCGAAAATATGCTTAGCAAAGCTTCACAGGTTACCTTCGCACTGAAATTAGTCAACGGCACAGCCTCGCCCCACCTAGTGTGCTGATGAACCAGACATAAAATATATTTATGTCCCTTTGAGCTTGGCGGATCAATTGGACCTATCAGATCCATATTTACCACCTGAAATGGCAATTCAGGCTTTGCCTCAGGTGTAATGGGTGATCGGTCTTTAATCCTAACCGATCGAGTGAGCTGACATTCTTTACATGACTCACAAAATTTCTTCCCATCGGCCCTCAGACCCTCCCAAAAGAAAGAATACTTGATTCGTTCAAGCGTCTTCTTGGGACCCATGTGACTACTGAACACGGAAGTATGCACTAGTCTCAACACCTCAGTTCTTCTGCATTTCGGAATTACCAGTTGCCCAATACTCTCCCCGAGTATTTTATCTCTATTAAATAGATACCCATCTACTTCATAGTAGTTTCCTTTGCCTTCCTTAGCATGCTTCCAAGCCAATGCTAACTCAGCACAACCCTCCTGCTCGGAACGAAAACTATCAGCCACCATGTCACCTCCTCATCCTTAGTATCCAATGTTCTCACTTCATTCCGACATGAAGTAATATTCCTTTGAGAATCCTCAATGTTCTCCTGTGCTTTCTCTGGCAGATTACCCAATGAAACTTTGGTTTCATCTACATTTCCTGAGTCACCCCTCAGGTCCTGAGAGCTTTGAGCCAGTGAATTCTTTTCACTCTGGGCTCCTCCCAACATATCAAAACATCTGGTGGAAGCAACACGTCTTCTTCCAAAGCACATAACACTTGCTTGTGCACCACATTAACCTGGCCACCGGTAGAAAGACCAATTGAAACATATACTAAAGGACATTTAACCGCTGGACCGAAAATACCTTTCAAATAAATCGTGGAAGCTCCTTCAATCGATATTCCAGGAACTATGTCTTTCTTGATAACAGTAATTTCCATACCAGAATCCACTAACACATGGATTAATTTCCCATCTACACTGATAGATGTTTTCACTAATTTACTTAATTTTTCTTCAATAGCCCGCCTAGGAATGACTTTACCTAGCAAATCAACTCTAGCAGTGACCGTCCCATCTTCCAATTCTGTCCCTTCCGTTGACACCTTATTCACATTAAGTCTTTTATTATCTACCCCTTTGTTTTTCGGACAATCCCGCTTAAAATGTTTATCTGATCCACAGGTGAAACAAGCGAATTTTTTAATTTCAGTTACTTTACCTTTATCACAGTTTTTCCTAGAAGAAAAATTATTATCAGACTTCTCCCCAAATGGCTGTTTACCCCAACTACCATTAAAACTTCTCTTTTCACTATCATTCCATTTAGCTCTCTCAGGTCCATCGTAGGATTTCCCTTTGGAAGCATAAAATATATCACATTGTTTGCCCAAGTCCCTGGGTTTGTACCATTCTTCCCCTTGGAGCACACCAATATAGGTCACCGTCTCAGAATCCAACATTTCAAACATTTTATCTGCTACGATCAGTTGATTAACTGACTCGAAAGCATTCGTTCCTCTTAACTTACAGTAGTATAACCACATCGATGTTAAACGGGACGCGAACTGAGAGAAAGTTTCATCAGAGTTACGTTTGGCCTTTCTAAAATTTTCTAAACATATTTTTGGGGGGTAAGGGTTCATACTCCTTGAGTACAACCTGTTTTAAAGACTCGTAATCTTTTAATTCTTCTTCGCCTAGGTTAACTAATAAGTTTGACACTTTGTCTCCTAACATGCATAACAAAACCTTCGGTTTTAACTCGTCGCTGACATTTTCATTCAAGACTAGAAAAGAAATAGTCCCACCCGTCTGATTTATTGGGTACCTTTACAGTTAAGAGCCTAACCATTTTAACTATTTCATCTAACGATTTCACACGTGAGGTTTGACCATTATTTTGAGTAGCACTTTGATTAGCGTTCCTAGATAATTCTATTTCCAAGCGTAATTTTTCAATTGATAATTGTTCTTGTTGTTCTAGTTTTTGCTGCTGTTCTGTCTCTAACCTTTCGGCTGTAATAATTGCCAATAACTCTTATGCCTCTTCCTCCTTGTAATATTTACTAGAGATTATTAAATCCCTTAAAACAGTTTTAGATATAGACGGATCATGTGACTCATCTAAGTCCCGCGCTAATTGGAATTAAGTCAATTTTCTTACATCTAATGAGAAATGGCATTTTTAATTAAGCTAAACCTAATGTCAAATTACCTTATGACAAATTTAAATACAAACATTTAAATGACCTAGTACTATATATTTAACAAGCAAAAAAATAATACACTCGTTTTTTTTCTAAGAGTACTCTAATTCCAGAAACACAATACGAAATATGTTTGCAATAAAACTTATATGTGACACAGTTATTTGTTACTAATCAGAACGCAGAACCTTTTTCAAAAAAAAAAAACACAATTAACAACATACTTTAGCTACATTACCATAGAATTATTTCTCAAATCATAAATTTACTCTTAGTTTCTTTTTTTTTAATTAAAAGAAGAATCTTATGCAGGAAACAAAAAACCAATATATATATATACATCCTAAATTACGAGCAAAGGAAATAACCTCAGGTTGCATTAAACCATCAACTAACTGACAAGTTGCAACACTTTTGCTTAAAATGAAAAACAATGATATAATATTTAAAAAAACCTGCCAGATTTTGAGTCATAAATAACCTATACAATCTCTTATTTACAACATTTTAACAGGAAGTCTACTTGAAATACATATACATTTTTTTAATGGATATTTTTCACCGACTCAAACATACATTTTTCGCAACCATTATTTCAAGATAAATTAATCTAACTAATTCTTTTTTAAAAAAAAATTCTGCAAACTGAATTGTTATGCAAAGCACTTTCTATACACTCATTTTAATTTTTGAGACAATTTCAAAATTTTAATTTTTGACAATTTCAAAACAGTAAACAATGATGATGAAAAAGAAATTATAGTTTAACACTAGAACTCTAAATAACATATTTTACAACATTTGAAATAATACCCTATTATTTCCAGGTAAAATAAGTACACAATCTTCTTATTTCATCTACACAATAATCCAACAACAGAATATTGCAATAAACCAATGAAATTTTCTTTTCCGGATATATCTGCTTTTTCTATTTTATTTTTAAAAAAAAACAAATTAAATATGATAATATTATTCTTTTAAATATTTACACAATATTTTAACTTAGGGGAACAATAGCCACTTACCTCGACATGAACGCTCTTAATCTTTTAGTTCTAGTCCCTCTAGTTTTTGTTTTATTAGATATTATATTAATCCCATTATTGTAATAATAATCTTGAGAATTTTGTTTAACTGCATTTAGAATATTATTTCCTTGGTATAATACATTTAGACCATAAGGATAAAGTGCATTAGAATATTTAATATATAGTAATTTTCTCACCATAATCTTTCTTTAATATTAGGAACAACTTGAATAATATTGAGTTAATTATGTTTTAAACCACGTGTACTAAAGTGTCTTATTTCTATTTTATTTGAATTTTTAATACTATTGAAGTATTTAGTATTTGAAATATGTTGATTAAATCTAATATTACTTTATTATATATATATATATATATCATTGCCGTGTTTGTTGTTATAATTTCGTTTATTTTAGAGCATTTTGATTTTTGTATTCTTACTACTTAAATATTTCTACTACGTGTAATATGCGTTTCCAAATGATGTTATGTAGTGTTTTGTATATGTTGAAAATTGATTAATTTTGTAATGAGAGAAAAACCACGCCATGACTCCCTTTAAAAATTGGGGGGCCAATGTAAGGATAATTACATTAGATTAAAAATTAAATTCCCTATCTAGCACTTAACTCATCTTTCTCAGTTCATCTTCAAGTATCAAACTAATCCCCTATTTATTTCTTCCGAACATAGGGTCTAATAAACCCCCAGATCGTTAGAATATGCCCATATATGCCAGCATTAACTTTCAAGTACAATCATAAAATCCGCGATACTCACCACATCTGTGTTTTAAGTGTTAACCACTTAAAACACCCCGTGGCATGCTTTTTCCTCCCTGCTCTCAGCGTCAGAAGAGATGTAGAAATTATTGAATAAAGTTCCTTTTAAAAATTCAGTCTGATTCTGACTTCAAAAAACATGTCATATATATATATATATATATATATATATATTATACATATATATAATATTATATATTATACATATATATAATATTATATATTATACATATATAAATCTCGTTCAAATTTTCAATTAATAAAATATTTTTTTATTCATCCATTCAAAGTAGGAATTGACTTTAAAAAAAAATTTTTTTTTGTAATACTTGTTTTCTACTTTCTTTTATGAATTAAAAGACTGCAGTTCATGGCAGATTTCCGCAGTACAGACCTATGTGTGAGAATCTACTTTCTAAGGGAAAATTCTACATAATGTTTAGTTTTCGCGCCTATTTTTACTTCGTATAAGGTATTTTTACATCTTTTTTAATAGGCCACAGTCTAGAAGATAAGTCATGGGTTCAAATCCTGATTTTACCAAGAATCTACTAACGGGATCTCAAATTTCTCGAATGATGTTGATAGATAATAATAAATACTAATTAAACGTTCCAGCTGAGGTGTGACTGCATATAAATTTGAAGTGTGCTGCCAAATGAACGCATGTCATTAAATTTCAATGTTAAATTAATTTGTAAAATGATTGTAATTTTCGTTTTTGTTGTTTTTTAATGATTAATAAAACTATTTGATTGCTATTATTTAAAATTTCAATTTTAGGTTTAAGAAATGTTGAATAATTTTTAGCGATGTATTGAATATGGGACAATTTTTTTTTTTTTTTGGCCAAAAGTCATTTAATAGCTAATCAATCAGACATGTATATTTTTCATCTTTTGTGCACAACGCTCTTATTAAATTCAATTAATAAAAAGCTTTAACTTCATTTAAACACATAAGTTTTTCAAATGTTTTGATATCAGAGCACATTTTAATATTAAACTGTGTCAATCTACATAAAAATAATGCAAACATTTTATATTCCTAATTTGTCAATATTTTGATTGATTTTAAGACATTGTAAATTTTTTAAAAAATATGTAAGGGATCAAATAAATAGCTTTTATGTGTTTTTTAATTGGCTATATTGTGAAAATTATATGTGCTGATCATTAGTTGAATTTTATTTTAGAGAGTTTTTGAGTGTTCAAGAATTGACTTTCTCTTTGACCCGTTAAAATTGTTTTATTTTATCATAAGGATAAGAGTATTGAGGATTTAAATGGGCACATTTGAATTTTTGTTTCTTATTTTTTGCTGATAGGGAAGTTTAAAATGTTGTGGCTTTGTCTAAGTAAAACATAGTTATGCAAAAAAAAAGGAATACAAACTTCGTAATTTTTTTTTTAAATTGGTGTGAAAATTATAGCATTTCGTTTCAATTGCTATAAATATAGAAAAAAAAGTATAGATTTCCTTTGTTGTAAACAGAGGACTTTTTTTAAACAAGTGAAACAAATTCAGTTGATCAGTTAAAATACTAGCCGTTATTCACCTGCAAAGGAGGCGAATAACGGCTAGTATTTTTATATATTAATCACTGAACTGAAGTCGTAATATTTCTTACTTCGTAGTCGTTGAAGGTATTTAACTAAAAATGTAGATCTTTTACAATGAAATGATAGGTAAAAAAAAAAAAGAAAGCTTTCAAAACTGAGATGATTCTCAATTCAAGACAAGAAGTGAAATTTAGTAGTGAAGCTGCAAAAATAAAAGAAAAATAAATCCTTAGTGGAATAGGATAGTTTTTCTAGTATTTGTGAAACGCTCCCGTATTCTTGACAAAAGGAATCCCCTATTCTTGACACTTCCCTATTCTTGAACCTTTTGGACCATGTAAAAACGGTGTAGTATAGTTGTTGACATAAAACGGACGTTTACTAAACTTAAAATATCAGAAGAATTTTTATCTTTAGTTTTGAACAAAAATAAAAAGGGTGTTCATATATATTCGCAAATGTTTCTAATTTAAATATTTTTTTTCGTTCTTAATTATTATGAACTGTTGATATTTATGTTATGTATTTGTAAAAATAATTTCATTTACCTTCGTATTTAAATGATAATAATTCTTTGCTTTGACAGAAAGTTTATTGGCGAAGAACCTCGTAATTTTGAACCTCGGTCAAGTGACGAGGACGTCACATAAGTTAATCAGTAACAATAAAAAGGGCTGATTGCATATAACAATTATAAAAAAGACCAGCTTTTCCCCTTACAAATTATTATAATTTCGCAACATGTGTTTACTTAAATTTATATACGGTCAGATATAAAGTTACATTAACTGGTATCGCAGTTCAGAATTACGATATCAATCGACTATCCAAATTAAAATTTATATTTTTGTGTGATTCTGACCCATTCCCTTGACTCTCTTTTACGGTAATATTATTTTTAGTTAATTGGTTATTCATGCGGAAATCAATAATTCAAAGAAAATATTGAGAATGGCTTTCATAGTGTAAATACTTTATTAAGCTAAAGCTTCGAACATATGATACATTTCTGTGTTATGAATTAATTCTCCTCATATTGTACAGAAATCATGATTATAAATAAAGTAAATAAATTAAGTAAATTACTGCAAACGAATTCCCGTTTTATACACAGTCAATCATATTGAGAAATTTTTAAGGAATAAAATCACAGATCGGGAAGAACAAAAACGTTTTTGTTTTAAACATTGTTTACAATCAATTTATTCAAAGAAATCTACTCATTTTTAAAAGTTTAGTTTTTTAACGCTTTAAAATCAGTAGCCTTCATTTTCTTTCTTTTATTCATTAGAAAACTGCAATTCTTGACATCTCTGCAATACATTCCCGTGAATAAAAATTTATTCTCTGGTGAAAAATTCTCTTTTTGTTACTTATGCCACCTGATCGACAGTAACCGATATTAACATCAAATCAAGGGCTACGAAATTCATCGATGGCAAGGGGCTATATTCACGCCTGTCGTTTTCCTCAGCTTTGAGCTCCGTACAGGTGACAGTACGATTTGGCTCTATTCCACCCCAATTTTGGGGGTGATCAGGGACCTCCCATCTCTCTTCCTCTTCCACCAACCTCACGAGAAGACTTGTAGCTCAACGGCTATTTAGAATACCCCCATACCGCAAAGGCACTCTTCATTTACGAGTATCCATGCCTTCTCCGGGATTTGAACTCAGGCCCAACGGCACAGCAATCAGCGCCACTAACCACCATATATTTCATATAAAATGTATCATTCATGGAAAAATATTTACATAGGTACTGGAAACATTCTAGCCTCGAGTTCGTGACCATAACCACTAGGCTACCGCAGCCACTATAAGGAGTTAAAGAAAAGTATTTAAATTTTTAAAAATCAAAATGTATAAAGCATACGTAAAAAACTCAGACGATGTAGAATTTCCAACCATTTATATAAAACATAGTATTTTGTATGGACTAGTATAAAATGAACAGTAAAGTAAATAAACAAAACTGAAGCATTTAAAACGCTTTATACAAAGTTTGTTAACATATTTTTGTATTAATTATCTTTAGTGTAAAAAAAGCATTTGATGACTTAATATAAACGAGTTTTAAACTTTATTTTATCAAGATACTTCAATGAATAATTTCATCATGAAACTCTGCAAAATGAAGCACAGAATTTAGCCCCCAAAAAAAAAAAAAAGTGTCAAATTTAAAGATGAACAAAAAGATTTTTTTTCCTTTAAATACGCAAAGAATTTTAGGAGTCTTCAAATAATACAAATTAGGATATTAAATGCTTAAAAAGAAAGTGTCATCTTATAAATTTCTTTAAAAAATTAAGCATTATATCCTTGTAGAATTTAGATATTTAATGCACAGGACCAATTCTTGAATTACATTTACACGCGATTAATTGCTTTCAAGTGCTAAAAAATAGTTTAGCTGTTCGAATCAACTGAACGGCAATTAATGTAATGATTATTAACTGAACGAATTCGAACAAATTAAAAGTTAATTTATTATTTTCTGTTTTTTGTGACCTGTGAATTTTTTTTCGCAAAAGATTTATTTCTGTATGGTTGACTGAATGATATTGAACGTTGAATTTGTGTGTAATTATCTACAAGATAATGTTTTATATGAATGATTTCTATAACCTATACTCTATATTAATTTATAATTTAGAAGTGTATCTTTTATTCAATGTTTGAGTTCATTGTAGTATAGTATTTTAATTATACATGTAATTTTTTTTTCGAAATGCCCCCCATCCCTTCCTAAATTATCTATTTCAGTGCTTATATATATTTATCAAAATAATAATATTACAATAGGAGAATTAAGTGACTGGTTCAGAATCACACACACATATATAAGTTTTAATTTGGGTAGGAAATGGATCTCGTAACTATATAAATATGAACTGCGTTTCTGTGACAAGGATGAAACCATAACTCGTTCTCTTTCTTAACTTGGTTATTAGCTCTAGGAATTTAAAGATCATTTCTATTTAACTCGAAACTATGGTTTGATTGAAAGAGCCCACTGTTCACATTCATGACCAGTGAACTCTTCCATAAACCAAATAACACTTCTGTTGCAAGCAAATGAATTTTAAAATTACATTGGATGGACAATTTTTATTCCCTAAGAAGATAATCTATATATGTTATATTCCTATATAGTTTAGTAATCAATAAAGTCTCTTTCAAAGACAGAACAGGAGGGAAGACAGTCGTCCACATTCCCCAAGATTGAGTTTTTTATTACTGTTGAAATTCCATTGGCTGATAATTTCTAAAAGAAATGGCAATTGCTTGATAACCAATCAGGACCTAAAGAATGGATTCTTTTAAGACGGAAGAACTTTCTCTTTTTATTTTCCTAGATATTCTCAAACTTATGTTTCATTTACAAAATCTTGGTTTCTCGCCTTGTAGCAGATAAAACGAGTATTCGAAATTGATGAGCATATTTATAAATAAAAAGCTAAGTAAAACTGCCTAATGAAATGTGTATAAATATATTACATATATATTTAGAATACAACTGCATTTTTTTAATTGTTTTTTAAGTCAATGATCTATTCTGATTTTGATAGGAAATTTTTAATAATTTTTTGTAAGCAAAACATATTATACGTTTCCTTAAATGCTATTCAGTAAGAAAAATTTTGATGAGTTTACACAAGTACCTTTCAATGAGAAATATTTTTGTGAATTTAGATCAGAGGAAATTTGATGTTTTTTTTTTTAGTAAATTATCCATGAGGCATAATTATCTGAATAGTGAGCACTAAAACGCAAAAAATTCTAATTTTTTTGGGATTATAAGTTATTAATATCTTAATAAGACAGACGGAGAGAGAACACGAAATAAAAATATTGTAGAATCTATATTCCCATGATAGACGTACTGAATAAAAGAAACACGCCATTGTCAATATGTTGTAAATAAATCTTTATATAGAGAGAGATTAACTTATAACAGAAGAGAAATATTTGTACTTATAATTTTGTTCATTGTTTTCATGGCATTAAAAACAAATATTATTTTTTTTACTACTTGTTGTTGTTAATGCACAAAAAGCTGGAATTTATATTCTTGCTAAGAGTTCCTTACTTGAATTTGATAAGCTTGAAGAAAGGAGGGTTCGTTCTGGATACCTTCCGTTCCGAACGAATGCGAGTACTTTACCTATCACGCTAAGACGATAGTCTTCAGCTGCACTGGCTTTTGGCGACGGATCACATAATTTTGAACCATGGTCAAGTGACGTGGACGAAACCTGAGCTGGAAACCCCTCTCCTAACTACCACACCACACCAGCGGGAGGACGTTTCAGCTCTCGACAAATTTAACGTGCATCGCTGCCCTACACGGCGGATCTTTAGTGGCACTGGGTTCGAACTCGTGACTAGGCAAGCCACGATCCGATACCTATACCACTCGGCTACCACGGCCGTACAGATGATAGAAACGTTTTCAGAAATTTTATAGATTTTCAAAAAGCTAATTTCTGAAATATGAAACACACACACTCACACACACATATATATATATATATATATATATACATTTGAAAAAATTGAGTTTCATACTAGGGTTTTAACATTTAAATTTTAATGATACGAATTTTTTTATAATACATATACGGTTATTTATGTGTGAGTAGGGCATTGTTCCTATTTGATAATTAAAAGGTACTTCAGTATCAATGTATCAGTTCAAAACCCCATGAGCTGAAGTAATATAAAAAGTGTAAGTGCTATTAAAATATTTGAAATTATAGATGACAAGGAACAATGTAAATGTGCATGAAAATTATACCAAAAAATGCAAAAAAAATTTTAACTTAAAAATTAATTTTGAAAAAAAATTATCTGTGAGAGATTAAAATTATTCATTCATAATAAATTTCGTAATCAACAAAAAGCTTTTTAAGTTCAGCGATTTTTGTTTTACGTTCATATGATATATGTATTAACCAATTATTATGAAACAGTGTTGTTATTGTACTATTTTAAAGATATCCTTTTTTCAGGTGAACCCAACATCAAACACTTTTTTCGAGAACGTAAAAATTCATATACTAGATATTTTTGTATTGATAGTATGTTTTGCCATCAAACTGCAAATAAGTTTAGTCATGGAACAATTGAATTTGTTCCGAAAAATAAGAGGACAACAAGAAATGAGTTGGGCTACGATTGTAGATTTTTATGCTCGACTGAGAGAACCAGCAGAAATCATTGGATCTCTTCACGATAAGTTTCTTGGAGGCCCAGGTGAGATAACGATTTCCTTTGTAATAATTTATATGTTCGCTGCATTTAAAAATATATTTCGGTTAAAGTATGAATTGTGTTTCTGGAAAAACAATCCTTTTAGACGAGACATTCTTAACAAAAAGAAATTATAATAAAGATCGAAAAACGAAATTTATGACCCAAGAGTTGTACTCGGAATATATTGCCGGTAAGATATGAATACGATTTTTGATTTATTTTTAGATTTGAAAAATTAATGTTACAAATAATATTTCTTATATTGCAAGGACGATAAAGAAGGGCCTTTTTTTTATAGGAAAAAAAAGAAAGATCTTTGGTCTCGTATTGCTAGGCACTGCAATCCAGAGACTTCAGTAATATGTATGGACAGTGCAACTCAATATCACAATGTAAATAAACTATTCAACGATGCATTACATAGGACAACCAACCACAAAAAAGGGGAGTTTGTTAATAAAACTGATAAATTAAACACAATAAATCCATTGGAAAATGAAAACCGGCATTTTAAAAAATCAATAATCAATAGAAAATCCGAAAAATCTATAAGACAATATATGGCATTGCATTTTTACCGAAGGACGCGATTAAATACACTGAAGTCTCTGGACGCAAAAATGCAAATGTTTTTAGAAGTTATATCTTGGTTTTTTCCAGGATATGGAAAAGAAGGCCTACAGTTGAGAAAAATTGAAGTTCTCACATTAGAATCCGAGGGCATTTCTGACATGATGCCAAAGACTTTTAATCAAAAATGACTAAATAGTATTACATTTTACATATTTTTTAAAAAGACATGCTGCCATGAGATAATGGTACTCTTTTAAACAAAAACATTATTCATTTCTTTTAGGCTTAAGTGATGATGATGATGAAGCTTCTTTTGTCGATGATGAGGACGGAGATCCAAATTAGGAAGAGTTTTAAAGAAGAAAGACTTCTAATAAGGAGGGGGAAAAACCCCGGTAAACATTTATTTACATACTGATGACGTATTAGGAGAAGGTACATTGTTCATAAACCAGCTTTAAATTTGAGGAAATAACGGCTGAAAAAGTTTTAAGATGAAGTATTTCAATTGGAATCAATAGCATTTACCAGAGAAAGAATTGTTGCGCCACGTTCAGGAGAGGAATTTACAAATAATCAACGACCTGTCCCTGAATGCGAAACACATCAGAAAACAACCACGTGATTCTGTTAGACATTTAAAAAGTCGGATCCAAATTTTTATGATCTCCTTGTGTTGTTTTTCCAATCCCGTTCCATGATCTCAATGAAAGTAAGCACACCGATTCGAACCCGATCTTTTTGAGTTTCGTGATTTGTGGTTGGCAGCAACTGCAATGCAAATCGAGCGAGTATTTAAACTCGGCTCGTGTTAGTTTTTCTAGAGGAAAGGAGAAACAGAAATATAAGAAGTGTGTGAGTGGTTTAACTCTTAGAGGGAGAGAACGGCTGGTTGGCAATGCAACTGCAGGTTGCATCACCATTTTAGATTAGAAATTCATTTTACAATATTAGAAGACGGTTCGAATCGGATGTCTCTGGTAATGTTGATTTTTGAACTTATTGTTTTTTTATCGCTCCAGTAACGAGCACAGTGACTTTATGATTGATTATTAAAGGCCAATTTTAAGAAACTATTTTTCGTCTTCATGCCTCCTCGACACATAAATTTCACTGCTAGCTTTGCAAAATTTAAATTAGTTTACCAATAAGTGTGACAAATTTGGTTATGAGCCCAGTCCATGTACTGTGTCGAGACAGGCTAAGCAGTTGAACCAGGCCATGAACTTTGTCTATTTAAATACTGTTCCAGTCTAGAACTATTTTTTATGAACTCTGTTGCTAGTACGCTAAATCGAGTAACAGGTATGGAGTTTAACAACCAGATATCAGTGTTGACTCCAAATAACTGGAACACATGGAAGCATGATATGCAAGTACTCTTAATGCATTATGGTTGCTGGCAGTTTATAATACAGACCAAGCCAGAGCAACCTGATGAAGAGGCAACATACAAGGAAAAATTAGATCTACAACTTCGTAAGGATAGATGTTATACGTTGATCTATACAAACATCAGTTCAGATTTGAAAAATCTGATAACGGAAACAACTGACGGAGTAGCGGCATGGAAGATATTAAAAGATCACTTCGAACCAGTCACAAGAGCAAGAGTAATTCAACTATTAGATCAATTTTTTGGAACAAAATACCAACCAGGGGAAGATGTTGGAATCTTCATATCTCGTGTAAAGACAGCGGCAACCAGACTACAAGAAGCGGGTCATAAATTGGACGACCTGTACATAGGATTTCAATTAATAAGGTGGCTTCCTCAGGAATTCAGTCTACCGTGCAACAAATCTACAGATGGAAAGAAGAAGACTTCAGAGTTGTCAAAATTGAAGCAGAGCTGATATTAGAAGCCAATCGTCTTCAGTTGATGAAACAAGATTTGGAGAAAGCGGAGAATGCTTACTTGAGCAGTTTCACTTCGAAGAAGTCGAAGACGTTACCTGGTGCTACGGCTGCAGCTCATGGAGATCCAAATGGCAAGAATGATTACCAAAAGAAAGGTGGTAAGGTATTTAACTGTAAAACTATTAAAAATGTTAAACAATCTATTAAGACTATAGGTCCGTGTTATGTATGTAATAAGTACGGGCATCTTAAAGTAAACTGATGTAAAGAGAAAAAGTCTACAAAAATCTCCTTCAACTGTAAATGAAACTTTTATAACACAGAGTTTAATATAAATTTAAGATTTTGTGAAGCTGAATGTAGTCTTTTAGAACTAGATAAACAACTCGTAACTAGTTGTATCTTATTTGAGGAAAACTCTGATAAAGGTGTTTGGGTAATAGATACTGCTGCCACGAGTCATTTTTGTAATGACAAGAGTTTATTTTTAGATCTTAAACCGATAACTAACATGAAAATGTCGTTAGCAACGGAGGATAAAAGTTGTCCCGTAGAAGGAATCGGTACACTTAGATTTCGGGTAAAATATAAGGGGAGTTTTCATGAAATAACTTTGTCTGATGTTTTATTTAATTTTCAAAGAAATTAATGGCAAAAACTAGTCTTTTAGGCAGCCAACTGTGTGAAATATACCAGAAACTAGAAAGCAAAAACCTATAACATTTGTATATAGGTAAGCTACAAAACTTTTCATAGTATTTTTTGAGAAATTGTATATTGTATGGGTCTAGATCAAATGAAATATCACAAGAAAATTTTGAAATTTCAGATCTTACAAGCTGGCAGAATTATAAAATCCACTACTATACAGTCAACTTTCAGAATTTACATAGAACAAATTAGAATACTGAAATCATGGAACTTATAGAAAGAAGTTGAATAAAAGAAACAAATACATGACATGTTATTTCGTTATCACTGATATGCAACTGAAGTATCATTTTAAATATTACATTAATACTTTAAAAAAAATGGAAGATGAAACAACATCAGAAAAAAGATTCAGAACTCTCACTCTGAAATTTAATGTTTGAAAATTAATAAAAATCATTATTAATTTGATAAGTTACCAAAGTTTATCATTAATAAATTAATCACAATGTGTACTAATTGTAAGCAAGATTCTTTTACCAGGGCATTCCTAAATTTCATGAAACTTCTCAGTTTTCCAAATTACACATGAGCAAAATATTAAATTACTTCAAAGTTTCTCCAAGAAATGCTAAATCAGTACTCGGGCCATTCCACAAATTTTGGAACATACATTAAACTGCCGACTGATTTCCCCAAGCAAAAAGACATAACAAAATTTAAAAAACAACAACAATTACATCACTATTATTGTTACTGTGTGCAAACGTGATCAGGGACAGTTTCTACTATTGGTTGTATATCGCAGCATTTGGCGTTTTTTTTTTATTTTAAGAAATTGGTCAATATTATACAATACAAGCACCCCAAATTTGTCCCGTAAGCATATGTTACACAAAAATATCAGTGATTTTGGATGATGAAACACTTATTTTTGAAAACATTTCTTTGAAATTACCTTTTTTTACTGAATTCTTCATGAATATAGAATATTGTAAACAACAATGTCAAGTTATTCATTTAAGGGTTAATAGAGTTGAAAAAGGTTATATCAAAATTCTGAATATTTCCATTGCTTTTAGAAAGTAAACATCTTACAGAAAATGTCTATATGTAAAGTCGTATTTCGTTTCATGATCCTAATTTCCCATAAATTTCATAGAAATGATTTAAGTATACTTCTTGGGTCAATATTTGTAACTAACTCAATGCGACAAATTTATTAGCAGGATAATATCAATATATATGAGCATTTAGACTTTAATACTTATGTAAAAAAATCCAGAGTATTCTTATGCTTAATAAATTTCAGCTGGGGTTGCACAGATTTCTTTAACACACAATGTTGATATTTCAATAACAAGTGTAAAGTCTTTATATGAAATTTATCAAAATTATTGAATTTTACATTTTAATTGTGCAAATTCCAATAAATGCATATTTGTTATCCATAGTAAAAAAAAAGGTACATCTGTGTGAGAAAAATTTGTATCAGTCAAATTCTGGAAAACAAATGTTTTAAGAAATCCTCTCATAATAAATAGATACCACACAAATATTTAATAATAATTTTTTTTTTGTACTAAAAGAATTATGGATTTAAAAATGACTTTTATTTTTATTTTGATCATGTACAAGAGAACAGGAATTTAATATTCACAATATATGCGCACAATTTTATATTCTATAATACACACATTTTAATGCCTTAATTTTTTACCACATTCAGAATGTAATTCTCGATTAATTATATCTTTCTACTAAAATAATACTGCGAATATAGACTTTCAAAATGTTACATGATTTTTTTATATGTAATTTTACAAATGGTAATTTTCATTTCTAATGTTTGAAAGTGGTATAAATTATATATATATATATATATATACTTGTTTTAATATGACAGGTATGATTACATATCAGATTTTTGTGAGTTCTTATTTTAGATAATTAAATACAGAAATATCTCTTTTAACTACTCTAAAGATGTGTAAAACAAATAAAAAAAATTTAAGCTAACCAAATATATTTTATCTTTTTATGTATGTTCTCTATATAATTTAATTTAAAATAAACAAAAATTTCCATTCCTGTAGACATCTATCCAAAACCCGATTGGATTGTTCGGCCACTTATCCTGCCAAGTTTTTTCTTGCCAAATCGTAGGGTTTCTACTCCAAAACACAACACACAAAATCGCGGCAAACTGGCGATTTTTCAAAATATATCTGACCAGTAGCCGATTCGATCTGTTTAGAAGTTTCTTATGTGAACACAAAAATAGTAAAAAGGGAGTTCGCTTTTTGGTGGCGGCGGTTTCTAAATGGTTGGTATTGAAAACAAATGTCATTCTTATCCATGTTTACTAAACACTGGAATTTTTACCGGGATATTAAAAAAAGGTTTTTTTCGACATCTTTTACTATAATCGAGCATCCACGTATAGTCAAATACGAAATTTTAGCGGGTATAGTTTAAATGTGCAAGATCATAAATAATAGTAAACAAAGAATTGTTTGGCGGTAAAAAAACGAAAACATAATCACATGTCCTCTTCATGATAATCGCGCTAAAAATTCTAGTTGTTTCCATGGTTATATTTTATAATCACGTGAATCTATCAACCAATCACCAGATTCTTATGTAAACAGGTCGAAAAAAAATACCGGTATAATCCCGGCTTTCATCCGCATTTCGAAATTGCCGGTATTATGCCGGGTTCCATGTAAACGGGGCTTAAGAGAGATGCGGATTTATTATCAAAAATCCAATCCTTTCAATACAGGATTCAGCGGCAATATTCACAGGGTAAATATCTGAAGGTCTTCACACCTTCAACAGCAATCAAACACAATAATAAGTGTTTAAAAATACACGTACGTAATGATTATTCACAAGCACAGCCAAGCTAATCGCTAGTCAAAACAATCCTCACCACCCGCTGGCTTAATCAGGACTCATTACTGTATCGGCGAGTATCTTTTTATCGGCGCGACAGAAACTTCCAGAAATATAACCGCTCGTGACATTAGTGGAGAGATCTATACTTTCTATAGAAGATTCCAGAGGGTTCCGAACTCACCAACATGGTCACCAATGGCCCTAAAATGGTCCCCAAAAATGATGCCAACTTGACTCTACTGCCAAGATTTCGCTAAGTTCTCATTGAATCGCCATTATAACGTAAGGGGCGGCATTGCTTGTGAATAGTACAACTTTAACATGAAATAAATATAACATAGAGTAATATAAATGCATTAAACACTCAAATACAAATTATTTACACAAAATTCGTAACAATACGGATAAATCTACTTTTAAGTTATATATTTCAAAAATTCTAGTTCAGCCTTTGTACAGACGTCTGAACTATAGACAGGCAAATTATTATTATAATAGAACGATAACGACATATTAATTCCCCAACAACACGGCTTCCGAGCCGGACTCTCCGCATCTCACCAGCTTCTGCGGGTGGTGGAGTATATAAAGACAGGATTTCGCGACCGGAAATCAACCGGAGCTGTTTTCCTAGATATTCAGAAAGCGTTTGATAGAGTATGTCATGTGGGGCTACTCTACAAATTAATCAAAATTAACACCCCTCCCCACTTAATTAAATTAATTTCTTCTTTCCTTACTAACAGATCCTTCGCGGTCAAAGTTAATAATATCCACTCAACTAACAGGAAAATTAACGCTGGAACACCTCTGGGCAGTTCCATCTCTCCAATATTGTTCAATATTTATGTAAATGATATCCCCAGAACCAGCCAATCCACGATTTGCATGTTTGCAGATGACACGGCGATCCTGGCACAAAGTAACGAACTACAACTCGTTACTCACTTTTTACACAAACACATAGCCAAACTAGAAGACTGGTTCTCTACTTGGAAAATTGCTTTAAATGTAGCAAAAACAGAGGCCGTCTTCTTCTCACACCACATTAAAAAAGAACCACCAAAACTATACTTACACAACACGCACGTACCCTGGTCCAAAAGCACCAAATACCTAGGAGTAATCCTAGATAAAAGACTCACTTTTAAACAACACATTATACAAATACGTAGAAAATTCAATATTTCCGTCGCTAAAGTTTTCCCCTTAAGGCTGTTTTCGGTCAATGTTAAAGGATAGGGATGAAACGGCAAAGACATTTGTGGGCAGGAAAAAGCTCCAATGATAATAAAAATTTTTATGGATATAAAGAAAATAATTGTTTAAAGGATAGTGTTTTTTGAATTTTGATTTTTGGAAAATTACACAGTTTTCAGCATTTTTGCAAAATGAAATTTGACTTTTCTATGTTAAAGTATAGGAGGTGGAAACGCAAAAGACATTTTAACAGAAAAAAACATTTTTTTTTTAGAGTAGAATTAAATAGTATATAAGAAAGCAAGCTTCCCTCTTTGGACTAGTGTAGCCAGAATTAAGTTTTATGTTTTTCTTAATTAACTTTTTTAAATTTTAAGTTCATTCTGAATTATTTTTGGCGTAGTTAGGACTATCTCAAACAGATGACACCACCATCGTTTGAAAAGCGAATTTATTCTTGGCTACGAATACTTATTTTTGGCGATATCTTTCTGAAATATAGTCGCCAGCTGAAATTATGGTAACTTGCAAATTGTTACAAATAGTGGACAATGGAAAAGATTTATGATGTACAGAGAGATTTAACATCTCAAATCTGACGAACTTTCCGATTTAGGAAAGTTTTAAATATTTTCTGCATGTGTGCTTTAAAAAAAATCGTTTATAATTATACAGCTTAGATTTTTTTTTTTTTTTTGTCTGTTATTGAAGGAATGTCTGTAAGAATATTTAAATTCTGCGAAATGACTTAACGAAGAATGAAAGTATACTTACTTTATACTTGATCGAAAGTTGTGAATTAACTCTAAAGAACACAAATTACTACTCCTTGCTCACAAATTAAAATTTTAATCTAATTATTGTAATGCAATTATTATTATTATATTATTATTTTCTTTTTAACTAACAAAAATTTTTTCCCATCGATTTTATATTTGACGTAAAACTTTACCATAAACCATTGGAACAATTATTAACACAAAATATTGTTTTCTAATTTAATTAACAGAAACTTATTTTTTCAATTAATTATGTTCAGATTCTAAGCCGCACCCCAAATTCTCAGCACATTTTTGTGAAAAAAAATAGTGTAAAATATATTATCGATATATGATATATTTACGGAATGAAAAGTGGCTACGATACCCTAGAGGTCAAGGTAACGTACTCGTGGCTGGCGTGTCATGAGTTCGAGCCTAGTACCGCTGAAGTTCTGTCGTGTAGGGGAGCGATGAACGTTAAATCTGAGAGCTAAAACGTCCTCTCATTGGTGTGGTAGTTAGGAGATGGGAGGTGCAAGCTCAGGTGTCGTCCTCGTCACTTCACTATGGTTCAAAGTTACGAGGTCCGTCACCAAAAGCCCTCGTGTAGCTGATCAATATGACATTTATATTCAATCACTAACTAAACGAAATAAAAAAAAAATAATAAAGGCGAATTAATAAAAAGTGAATAATTAATTTACTTTACCAGCATTAAAAACTTTTTTTCAGTCTTCGAATCTAAGCTGCACCAGAATTTTTGTAGCCTAAGTATCGGGAAAAAAAGTGCGGCTTAGATTCGAATAAATTCGAAGAAAAATTCAGTGTAATGAATGTTCGCTACAATACAGATATACGATAATTTAATGGAAAACCATCTTTCAAAATTAAAAGTACAAAATATCTATGATTTAGAGAGCGAAACTAGGGGACAAGCATCTTTTGAACGATGGAGATATGAGAGATCGTTGAGACTCTCATCTTCTTTTTTCAAAGAAATTGCTTGCAGGAAAAAATCTACTCCGTGTTCGAAGCTTGTGATGCGCATTGTGTATGGTAGAGACTTATGCAATGCAGCAATGAAATATGGATTGGCAAACGAAGAGATCGCTCGGAAGCAGTATGAGAGGGAATATTCAACTGAAGTAAAAATATGTGGCTTATTTGTGGACAAAGATAAACCCTTTTTGTGTGCTTCACCCGATGGATTGGTTGGTGATGATGGACTCATAGAAATTAAATGCCCTTATTCTGCGAGATTTGAATCAAATCTGCTGGAATTTTTAATTACAAAAAAAAAAAATAGTCTAGGTTTAAAATTTTCCAATTAAAGGGAAATATATTTACCAATAAATAAAAAATTTTACTTTAAAATACAAGGTAAGTTATTTAATACAAAACGGAAATGGTGTGATCTGTATTTATGGTGCAAAAAAGGATTCGTTAACTCTGCGTATAGAGGCAAACGAAGAGTTTTGGAAAGGAATTATTCCAAAACTATAGAAAAGTTTTATTTTAAATGTGTTCTTCCTGAAATTCTTGATGGAAGAGCACCACGAAATATGCCTTTGAGGGAGCCGTTATATGTAGAGGAATCTAGTAGAAGCAAAAAACAGAAAATGATTGATATAGGTTAGGAAATGAAACCTATATATTATCGAATGATTATTTGATTAACGTCAAGCTTTGAAGCTTCACTGGGACTATCGCCGACCTCGTCATTTCGATCAAGTGACGAGGACGAAATCAGAGCTGAAACCGCAATCTCCCAAAATTTCCACCATTAGCAACATATAGTATCATCTACTTCAAACATCTGCTTTGAGGTTCAGCCTTCTACATAGCGGACGGCCGCGGTAGCCGAGAGGTATAGGTATCGGACCGTGGCTTGCCTTGCCACGAGTTCGAGCCCAATACCATTAAAGACCCGCCGTGTAGGGCAGCGATGCACGTTAAATCTGTCGAGAGCTGAAACGTCCTCCCGTTGGTGTGGTGTGGTAGTTAGGAGAGGGGGTGCCAGCTCAGGTGTCGTCCATGTCACTGACCATGGTTCAAAATTACGAGGTCCGTCGCCAAAAGCCCTCGTGTAGCTGAACAGTGCGACGTTAATATTCAATCATTCAATCAATCAATTCTACATAGCGGATCTTCAGCAGGGACACCAGAATTCAAACCGACGATGCAACACCACGTCGATCACGAGTTCGTAACCATGAACTCTTGCCTACTGTGACCTCCTATATCTTCTCGAACAGGATACCGTAAAAACTGTCCGTGATATATATTTTTATAATTAAGTATATTTTTACTTAGCCATTTATTTGGATTCCTACATAGAATGAAACTATTATTTTGTTACCAAATATGCCCAAAAATTAAACAATAATGCAATTTTCTTTGATTTAAATATAATGTTAACTTCCAAATTGAAAAATTGTTATTGACATATATTCATTAAATAAACATAAATTTCTTAGAAAAATAAAAGCAATGTTTATATATTATATGCTTGATTAATTGTGCTTGATAATTAATTGCCAGCCTATTTTCTCTCCCTTATAATGATATTTTAATCGTTCTCTAAAGTTACAAAAGTAATTTTAATTTCAAAATATCTCTTTCTTTCTTCCTTTTTTTTTTTTTTTTTTTGCTGAACATGAAATAATTTTGTAATGCTTATTTTCATTTACGTACCATTTCTTATAAAAATATTTTTAAATTTAAAAATTATTTTACAAACATACGTAAAATAATGGTCAAAACCATAATTAACCAGTTTTTTAATGAAATAGCTGCATACTATCTTAGAAAAATATCAAAATTGATAACCTTTAACCTTTTTAACATTTAAAACTACTTTTTTTTAAAAGAAAACTCTATTCAAAATTGTTTCCCTTAAACCTTTAATAATGTAATACAGGTGAAAGTGTATACCTAATTGGAAATTTCTGAAACATTTTTTTTTTGTACGTAAGAACTTTATTTTGTAATACTTTTTAGAAACATTTATTATTCCATTATAAAAGAATATTAAATCGTTTTTCTTTATATGTAGTGCCTACTAGATTGTGAATATTCCATTGTTTACTGTACCGGGACCAACAAAACAAATTTATTCACGTTAATACATTGTTTTTGCACAACAAAATCGTTTTGTAATGGAAAATGAACTTTTTTTTTTTTTTATTTGTGGATAAAAACACCTATAATCAAGGAGAGCGAACAACTTATTGACATTTTAAAAGACATTTGACGGTAAAATCTATATTAAAACAAGAACAGCTCCTAAAATTTAGATTGCAAAAATACATAGGATTTTTTCCATAGTTAGAAACGAATAAAGCATTCATAACAAATTATTAGAATCCATGAGTCGAAAAAGTAAGAAAGCCATTTTAGATCTCTCTCATGGTCAAGAGTCAACACTATTTTACTCCCCCAAAAAAAAAGAACAAGTATTTCGTTTCACAGTCGTAAAGACTGTGGCCCTCTTCCTCCTGCAGAGAAAGGGGAGGATTCTATTGAAGGAAGTGCGCTACACACACACACAGAGAAATTTTTTTTTTTTTTTTTGCCTTTTTCAAAATCAACCAAAAGCGGAGAGCGGAGAGCAGAGTGCACGCGATCTTCTCTTTTTCAAACAATTAAATCTCACCAGCAATGACATCCAATAATTCACAAAATAGCTGTAAATTTATGTTTCGAGATATCTTTCCGATTTTTTCGAAATTTCGCAATTGTCCATAATTCTGGAGATCTTCGTATAATAAGGACCATTATAAATTTATCATCTTCCATCCTCTCAAAAATTGACACATTTGTTGAGTAATTCAGAGTACCACTGAGAATTGTACCTCTCGTGAAATAGGTTGCCAACCCCAGTTCTATTGTATAAAAGTAAAATTGTATCATACTGTTTGTTCATTAAAACGTGAAATTTAATTTTTCATTGCTTTAAATCCACCTATTCTTCCTTTAAAAATCATTTGTTCAGGAAAAATTAAACAGTTTCGTTCTGTACATCATTTATCTAGAGAAATGATCGACAAACTGTGTTCCAAGAGTCCCAATAAAAAAAAAAAAACGGCTGGGAAAGAAAAATTACAAATATGTATGCAAAATGGATTTATGTTCTCATGAAATTCGTTTAGCCACAATTATCTAAAGATCATAGACTAAAATTAAAAATTTTATTTATACATAATTTGAAATTTTTAAAACTTTTATTGTAATATAATAAATGAATTTTAAAACTTTATTTTATGCAGTAGATTGTGAATATACTATTGTTTGCTATCCCGAGTTCCACGAAGTAATTTTATACTAGTTAGTACAATGTTTTGAAACCTTTTACATTTGTGGGGGAAAAACACCTATAATGAAGAAGATAAAAAAAAAAATTATCGACATATGAACAGATTCGATGCTAAAATTTAAATTTAAGCTAGAAGACCTATATCTTAGGTTACCAATTCATGCTATATACGCAGAATTTCTCACACAGCTATGAACATTTTCATGCCATTCACAAAAATGTATTTAGAAAGTGAAAAATATTTTTAACGCGATTGGCAACAAAAACAAAATACAAAAACGAATTGAACACGGAATATGAAATGCTACTGCAGATAATTTCAAAAAGCTTATACGTCGATAGTTTGTGTAAAAAATTGTGAACACATATCTCAGTTACTAAGTATAATGCATGCGTAGGTGACATTTGGATCACAAATTTATATTATCAATGAGTAAATAACATTAAAATTACATCATAAAAGTTTTTAATAAAAAATAAAATATTTTTTTAAAATTGTCTTTACATATAATATCAAAAATATGTTTATCTATATACTTTAAATATTATTTTAAGATATATTCCCTTCAGCGAAGAAGGGGTTTCCTCGAAAACATGTTACAGTTCTAAGGGGGTCCAAGAGTTGAAAAAGTTTGATGATTGACCAATGTCCAGACATGAGAAGTCTTTCATGGTCAAGATTCACTCTGCTGCTTTAACCCCCTCGCCCGAAAAAGAAAAAAAAAAATATTAAGGTAAACTTCAAAATTTATATTTTAATATTTTTTTTTGAGCTAACATTTATTTTACTAGTTTGACGACCATCACCCTCACTTAGCCCCTTTTACTCAGGGGAGGGTGATTTAATGTGAAAAAAATGATTATCAGTGTTAGTATATTTTTCGCTGAAGGGGTGAATTTCATTGAAATAATAACTGTTTTCTTTAAATGTTACCCGGTTTTTTATAATTTGTTTCCGTGCCCAGAGAAATTTATTGCCCATCTTGGGAATCTTAACACAAATATTTGTGCCAAAAATTTCGCAAAAATTTTTGCAATAGCCAACGCCATCTAGATGTCATGTAAGGTGTTAAACTAATGGCCCGCCATCACCTTAATTGCACGGAAATCATGTTTATCTCTTTAAGAAATAAAATGCTTATTTATAAACTCGTTCTCAGACCAATTTTACAATATGCATGTCCAATCTGGGGCCACGCAGCCTATTCTAATATCAAGATGCTGGAGTCAGCGCAAAATAAAATTATTAAAATTATCACGGACTCTCCGTCTGGAATATATATTTGTCCACAGTTCCAGCCTGGCGGATGCCAAGCTTCTACTTCAGTTCTGATGTGTCCTAATAGAAGGGAGAAAAAATGAAAAACACCTCAGTCGTTGAGCCGACCTTGGCAGAGAGAAACTGGTTGGGGGGGAAGAAACGCTAAGCGTTTCGGAGTTCGGAAAGAGAATTTCTCGAACTGGGTTGGGGGGGGGGGAGAGAAAGGTTTCGTCGAAACGTTTTGAAGAACCGTAGGGTGAATTTTTCTGGTGATGAATCATGCTGTTTGGAAGAGATGTTGCTCTGCAGTGATGGATATTTTTTTTGCTTAAAACGAAGGTGAAATGTTCGTTGAACTGTGAGGCATACGGTGGGTGGATGGGGGAGATTGCGAAAATAATTTTGCGAGTTTATAGTGGGGTTGTTGTGATATGGAATTGAGGAATGAAAATCTGACGACAAATTTGCTATGAGGGTATGGATGGGTTCAACACAAAGTTATTCATGGAGTACAGATCTTGGGATGAATCTGGGAGCTCTTGCAATGATGCGTAATACTTTATTTTGTAGTCTTTGGAGATTTTCTAGATGGTTATTTCCTGCTGCGCCCCAGATGGCACAGCCGTAAGTTAGAATGGGTCTTAGATAAGTTTTAAATATGAAAATTCTATTTTTTAACGAAAGTTTTGATTTCCTTCCAAGCAGCTCGATGAGGGAGAAATGTTTGGACCAGTACTTTTTCTTGATTTCGTTGAAGTGCGGTCGGTAGGTGAGATTATCGTTTAAAATTAATCCAAGATATGATGTTTCGAAAGTCCAGTTTATTGTTTCGTCAAAAAGTTTAAGTTGAGTAGGCATAGTTTGGGTTCTTTTTCTAAATATTATTGCGTTTGTTTTTTTCTGTATTAATTGAAATTCTCCACTTGGTAAGCCAGGTTTCAAGTTGGGAGAGGTATGCTCCAATTGAGAAGTTCGAACTGCTTGGTCGGCGGTAATGCTATTGCAAAAGGAGTATGGCGGCATCGTCGGCAAAGAGGCAAAAGCAGACGGAGACTGATGGAGTGGTGGGGAAGTCACTAGTGTAGATATTGTAGAGTGCGGGCGACAAGATAGATCCTTGTGGCGTTCCCGCTGCGATGTGCGTATACTTGATGAGGTACTATTAATTTTTACATTAAAAACCTTACCAACTATGTCCTATTGTCAGATAATTATGTACAATTTTAACGAGGTAGGTTGGAAATTTTAATTTTATCAGCTTGTAAATCAGTCCGTCATGCCACATTCTATCGTTAAACATGATGCTTTCTTTACGTCAAAAAAATGCCGACGGTGTAGGACTTTGTGTTGAACCCGTTGATGATGTTATTAGTCACTCTTAGAAGTTGATGTTGGGTGGACGTCTCTTTACGGAAGCCGTGCTGAAAATCCGGTATGATGTTATTCCTATCACAGTGATCAATGATGCGTGTGAGGATGATTTTTCATATATTTTTTCCAAGGCAGCTTAGGAGGGTCTGTAATTTTCTGCGAATTTTGTATCTTTTTTAGGCTTCGGTAAAACAGTTATTTGGGCGTGTTTCCATTCCTTTGGGAAGTAGTTGAATTGGAGGCTTCTATTGAAAATCTGGGTAATGTATGTTATGGTATTGAAAGGGAAGGACTTGAGAGCAATGTTCTTGATTTCGTCTTGGCCCGGAGCTTTCTTGTTATTGAGGTTGAGTATAATGTCCATGACTTCTTCAGGTGAGGTTAGTGGAGCGGTGTGGCGTCTGGCATTGCGGTCCATATAATTTTCGATTTTCTCTTCCACTTGGTCGATGAAATCGTCATCATATGGCTCTGGATTTTCTTGAAATGAGCTCTCGAGAGAATCAGCAAACAAATTAACTTTGTTCTCAGTACTATAATGGAGGCCCATGGGGCCTACTATAGGAGGGATATGGAAAGATTTATTTTTATTAGAATGGGTTTTAACGATTTTATACAGTCTGTCGGCTCGTCATCAGGGGTGGCTTCTGCAAGAAGTTTATCCCATTTAAAATATTATGGTAGTTTTGAAGCTCTTTTCTGATTTCTTTTTGTAGCTTATTTAGTTGAGTTTTATAAGGAGGGTATTTAGTGTTCTGCCAATCTTTACGAATTCTATTTTTAATTTAATTTTATCCCTGACAGAGGGAATAGTGTTAAGGGGTTTATTTATACTTTTAAAGATACTACTGTTATTGTAAGCATTTTTAAGAGAGAAATTAAAATTATTGATAGCCATTTCAATATCATTAGTATTATTAATTATTGGGTTACCTGGAAGGGAGTTTGTTAGAATATCTTGAAATTTCTTCCAGTTGGGAAAAGCGTAGGTACTGAGGGCAGGTGCCGTAAAATTATCAAACACACCTCAAAGAGAACAGGGTTGTGATCACTAGAGAGCTCAGGAATTGAGGTAACATCGGTGATTGTCATACCTTTGCAGATAGCTAGGTCGATCACCGTGTTTCTGAGATTCTTGTGAAAGTGTTGTTGGTTCCAACGGAGCATTAAAGGGAGTATCCGGTGCTGTCGCAAAATCTTCTAATTGTATGTCCTGCGACATTCTGCTGGGCTATTGGACTCCAGGAAGCATGTTTTGCGTTCAGGTCGCCGGCGACGAGGACGTAATCCTGGTTCCTGAAGAGCTGATGAAGATCATGGACTAGGATTGGTTTTCTGGGTGTGAGCGGTAGGCTGAGATCACTGTGATAGGTTGCAAATTCGTTCTTTCTATTTTAATTGCTGTTGTTTCAAAACTTTGATTATTGATTACTATTTCATGATGGGAATACTTCTTTTAATTAAAATTGCAGTTCCCGCCGCCACGGCAGGTGCGGTCGGTCCTGTAGATATTGTAGTTAGGAAAGGCAAGGTGATGACAGGGTTGGAGGTGGGTTTCTTGCAAGTTAATGACGTCTGGATTCCATTCAGAGATAAATTCCCTGAATTCATCCACACGCGTTCTGATGCCGTTGGCGTTCCATGACACCAACGTTAGGTTGGAATTATTTCTGTTGACTGGATTAAATGTTAATTTCGTTTTTGCAGAGTTGATTAATGGCCCTGAGGCGTCCGAATCTGGTGGGGATAGTGGTGGCTATTTTTATGAACTCTTCCAATAACTCAAATGTCTCTTGAACGGCAGGGTTCTTGAGTTCTTCGAATATATCAGAGATGGTTTCGGGTTATTGCTTTGTTTCGATGGGGAAGTAGTAGTTGTAGGGGGTTTCTGTTGGTTGGTTGAGGTGGACTGTTGGCGCTGTGCGGCAGTTTTGGCGCGCTGCTCCCAAAAGTTCACTTTAGGCGGCTCGGGTGTAATGTAGGCTTGTTTTTTCTCGTTTCTCTTCCTCTCCTTCTCTTCGGCGATCCTATGCCGGGGTTTTTTTGGGCAGTCAAGGTAGTTCGCAGGGTGTTCTCCCTCGCAGAGACAACATTTTGGCTTCTCATCTATTGGTTTTTTGCAATCCTTCGCCAGATGGTTTTTGGCGCACTTGACACACCTGGGTGTTCGGGTGCAATATTTGCTGGAATGAAAAAATCCCTGGCATCTAAAGCATTGGGGTGGTCCATATTTTTTCCTTAGAGCTTCGACTTGGCATTTAACAAATCCGATGCTTTGAATATTTTCTTATGCGCCTCGTTGCTTTCCATGGAGAGCAGGAAGAGGGGCATCGGTTGGCCGGTTTTTTTACTCTGCATGTTGTGGCAGTCCTTTATATGGAATCCTTGGGTTTCCAGGTCAGCTATTATTTGGGTGGGAGACATGTCGGTAGGAAGGCCTCGGATGACTGCTCGGAGCAGTTTGTCTTCAGGCAGCATGTACGTGTGACTTTCCGAGGAATTTTCTTCAATGTACCTCCTTATCTGATGGTAGGCATAAGGAGTCTTGGGGTATATTCGGAACTTGGTGCCGATGAGCTTGGCTTCCAGTTTCTGTTTTGTGATGGTTTGTAGGTGCTGAAGCAGAGCTGCCTGGTTTTTCACGTTGTCAATATTTATAGGAGGGACGTGAGGTTTTTTCTGGGGTGCCGTGACACCGGGATGG